>SKCR01039157.1:0-86046 GCA_019454045.1 Zanthoxylum bungeanum | reverse complement strand
CCATCCAATGCATGCCTATGGCGGTTGGCAGGAACTATGACCACTGTGAGCCACAACTCTTCTACCTTCATCATTACCCTTTTAGAAGCACATCTTCCCAAGTACGACATACATCATACGACTTCAATACTGGTCGGCTATGATCCCATCTTTGTTCCTTAGATTGGTATGCCGAGATAGATTAGTATTATACTAATTAAAGCCCCTTCCAACTCTTTGAAACAAGTCGAGTTTCAACAAAAGGACCACATCGGACCTGACTCTACAAGTTCCCAAGAAACCCTAAATCACACCCTTTATATGGTCTGGTCGGTATTTCAACTTGCTCCACCCTTAAGATGTAGGAATTAATGCCTAGAGCTACATGTGATGTAAACGGTTTTATATGTTTTTTGAAATAAAACGATGCATTATTCATTTATCAAATTGTTTGTTTAATTTTCGTATATTATAAATCATCTTAAATACCCTAGATTACTTATGTGCCTTCAGACTAAGTGTATGAGTGTCATACACAGGAGGATTTAAGTATGAAGTTAGTAATCTTAAATAGTCCATAGAGAGCAAACAAAGCGGGTACTTTGTTTGTGGTTTATCTACAGCTGCGGTACATTCAATATTTTTATGGCAATCTTGATCCGGATCGTCCATGTAGAGACATGAGAATGGAGATACCTTATATAATGTGATCATATAGGACTGGACCCAGATGGAAATGACATTCTTATAATATCCGTTAAACTAAGAAAGTCATTTCAATCTACTAGATGGTCATATATAGATTGATCTTAATCCTGAGTGTACTACGAACTCCTGCATGGTAGGCTATGTCCTTTGATTTACAAAGGTGAGGTTGGTGTAGCAGTCCCGACCAATAGCTACGTACTTTGGGGATACAGTTTGTTTTGTAGCTGTGAACGTTTTACATAGACATGGAGTTCACTCCTTCTTGCGAGAAGTAGATGAGTATCTTTCTTAAGGGTTGATTCTGTGATTGAACGATTTGAGCGCTCAAGTCTCTCTATTACGAATAAAAAAGATTAAATTCATAATAGTTATGAATAAATCGTTCATTAGAGAATCAATGGTACTTAAGGTAAAAATAATTAGAGGGGTATAACGGACATTATGTCCCGACTCTAATTATAAGATAACCGTGAAGGGTCAATTCATATGTAATGACTATATCGATGGACACCGATTTGGTTCGACTTAATATATCATCTGCGGCAACGAGAGTGTAACTTCGGGTTTTTACTGGAATAACTCGGAGTTAATAATTCGGAATGTTAATTAAGAGCTTAATTAATATTTCGAGATTATTGGAGCGAAACCGTAGGTCCATTGGTCCCCGTGCTAGCTCAATATACTATAACGGATTAATATAATTGGATAGTCTAATTATATACTCACAAAGGTATAAATATTATTAATATTATTAATAATGTTATTTGTCACACTTGGAACTATATATAAAAGTTTTAATTTATAGTTTTAATAAATATATGATAATTAAACACTTGACATGTAATTGTATGTGATAATTAAATAGAAGGTTAATTGTGTAAATTCCAAATTTGGGTTTTTGGAAACCCTTGGACTTTATTTGGATGTTACATCTCTTTTAATGGAAATTAATCTTCTTATTTTGTAATATTTTTCTATTATGGAAATTAAACCATGACGTTACAAAACTTATTACTCTTTTCTTGTTATGGCCGATTTCTTCATGGCAATGAGGGGAAGAATTTTGATTGTTTTGGAAATAATAAATCTTTGGCTTTGCTTTTAATGGTTACACCTTTTTTGAAAGGTAATAACTAATTACTTTTGTAACATATAATTCCTTTATGGATATTAATATTACATGTTACAAAATTAATTAAAAAATTTAAGCCTTGGCCGAAACATACATAGTAGGAGGGCTTAAGGTTTGTTTTAATTTTGTAAAATTAAACCCTAAGTATATAAAGAAAAATATATTTTTTTTAGAAGAGCTTCTCATTCCAAACCCTAGCCACCTTCTTCTTCTTCACCATTCTCTCAAAAGTTGAGAAACTCCATTGAAGAACAAGAACAAAATTAAGAAAAATATCATTGTGATAATATTCTCTAAAGTGTTTAGAGATTTTATTTGTGTGAGTCAAGCCCATTCTTATTTCCTTTGGTTGTGAGACATAGTATGGAAGATCTTTTGGTGTCGAACGAACAAAAATTCTTCTCCTCCATTCTCTAAAGAAAATGATCGAGAAAGATTTACTCCACCTCCACCTATTCACAACGTCTCCAGAAACACAAACTGGACAACTAGTTTGCTCGATTCCTGAAAATCTTCAAAAAGCTACATATCAACATTCCATTTGCAGAGGCATTGAGCAGATGCCCAGTTATGTCAAATTCATGAAAGATATTCTGTCAAGAAAGCAAAGAATGGGAGATTACAAGACTGTAGCATTGATAGAA
This sequence comes from Zanthoxylum bungeanum, assembly GCA_019454045.1. Classification (NCBI taxonomy): domain Eukaryota; kingdom Viridiplantae; phylum Streptophyta; class Magnoliopsida; order Sapindales; family Rutaceae; genus Zanthoxylum; species Zanthoxylum bungeanum. The sequence continues at coordinate 83,583 of SKCR01039157.1, read as the reverse complement.
TAATGCAGTGCCATCATTCATAAGAAGCTTCCCCCAAAGTTGAAAGATCTCGGCAAGTTCACCATCCCTTGCACCATAGGAGAACACTACTTCGGTAAGACTTTGTGTGATTTAGGTGCTAGTATTAACTTGATGCCCTTGTCTATTTATAGGAAACTACAGCTTGGAGAAGCAAAGCCCACCTAAGTCATCCTGCAACTTGCTGATAGATCACTCACATTTCTGAGAGGTGTAGTTGAAGATGTGCTTGACAAAGTTGAAAAATTCATTTTTGCCACTGATTTCATTATCCTTGACATGAAGGAAGACAAAGACGTACCCATCATCCTCGAGAGACCATTATTGGCTACAAGTCGAACTATCATTAATGTAAAAAAAAGGTAAACTAACCATGAGGTTGCAGGACCAATGTAGACACAGGCACAGAGGTACGGCGATGCTGTCCGGGCTCACGGCCCATTGGGAGTACGGAGTAGCCCGCGGGGGACTAAACCGGAGAATAAATGAGTCGCCACCCAGTATGAACTAGGAAGTGATTTAAGGCCGCACTCACCCATCGTAAGGGAATCATTGGGTTCGGAATGGTCCCTTACTTAACCAATTGTAATGAACGGATTTATACAATAATATGACAAGTCTTATGCAACACATATAAGATAATTTAATCAACACACAAATTTGCACACCCATAAATGTAAATAAAAAAAAATGAAGGCAAATGCATAATTCCATAAACATATTAAACAAAGAAGTGTGAAAATGTAAATAAATAATAACAATAAAAGAGTTAATATAAAGAGAGATAATTAAGCATGTTATGCAAAAGAAATGACCAAAGAGGCCAACATGCATAAAATATGATAAAGAAGAGTCTGCCCACTGTATGCGCGTTCGTGTAACATTCTGAAATGCGTTCGAACGGTATAGGATACGATGCATGGTAAAACAGAATGCATGCGTTCATGTAGCATTCAAAAATGTGTTCAAACGGAGTGAGGCAGAATACATGTTCATGTAGTGTTTGATAACGTGTTCGAACGAGATTACCAAAGTGGTAAAAAAATTACATAAACACGTGCGTGAATGTTTCTCAAGCGGTACATGGAATTGTATCCCAAATACAGACCGCACTACCGTCCATTCGGATTCAACTACGAAATTTATGTCTGGGGTTCTATCCGATATACCACGAGAGGCAACACTCAAGCATTGATAAAATCCATAAATAAATAAATAAATAAACAATAAGAAATGAATAACTGAATAATAAAATAGATACGACCAAGAGAATTGGCCGACATCTATATGGGACCTCGTATGTCCGATTGAATGTATTTCACATCTAATCAAGTGTACTTCGTCCGGCACAGTAAAATATTGAGGTAAAGGCAGCCATTAAGCATTTTCCTCAAATGAAGGACCTTTAATCCAACGTAATTAGCCCATGCACACTAGATAATAATGCATAAGTAAATAAAGAAACAATAATAAATGAAATACAGAATAAGAAAAGAGATGCGACCAAGGCCAACATCTATATGGGATCTCGTATGCCCTATTAGACGTATTTCACGTCCAGTAAAACATACCTCGTCCGACGCGGTAAAATATCGTGGTAAGGTTGCCCTTAGGCATTTTCCTCAAACAGAGGACCTTTAATCGAACGTGATTCGCCTATGCCCACTAATTAACGATGCATAAATAAATAAATAACATACATGAAGTAAATAACAGAATAATAAAAGAGATATGACCAAGAGATCTGGCCGAAATCTATATGGGACCTCGTATGCCCGATTGAATGTATTTCACATCCAATCAAGTGTACTTTGTCCAGAAGGGAAAAATATTATGGTAAAGGGTGCCTTAGGCATTTCCCTCAAATGGAGGATCTTTAATCCAACATCATTAGCTCGTGCGCACTAGTTAACGATATATAATAAATAAATAAACAATACACTGAAAATAAATAACGGAACAATAAACACAAACAATGAATGAAAAAAAATTAAATAACAAATGAAACACGTGCATGAAAGTTCTCAAGCGGTACATGGAGTTGTATCCCAAGTACAGACCGCACTACCGTCCATTCAGATTCGATTATGGAATTATGTCTGGGTTTCCATCTGATATATCGCTAGAGATAGCACGCGATCATTAACCAATATAAATAAAAATAATAGACGTGAACCATAAAGATGCATGCGAGGAAATAATAATAGATAATTGAAAAGATGAATAAAAAAATAGCAAAGGGCGCTCTCAGGTCTCACCTTTTAAGTTGCTTCTCGGAAGTGCGTTGCGTCGTCGCCAGAATGGTTAAGGCTCCGTAACCTTTCCGGTTCACGAGTTCAATATTTTCCTCACTATTTCGCTCTTTTGGGCTGCTATTTTCTCTGTTTTTTGCTACTATTTCGGTCTCTGTTTTGGGCGATATTTGGACTGTTTTGGGGTGTTATTTTTGAGAAATAGGGGACTGTTTTACTCACTGTTTCGATTATTTTCTCATTTTATTTCTCACGCTGGTTTCTGTTTGGTGGGGGCTGAATTTGGTTGCTCTATTTGTGTCGGTTATTGGTTATTATTTGTGGTTGGTGTCAGTTTGTGAGTGGGGCTATATTATGTTTTTGCGTGGCTGACTGGTTGTATTGTTTGTTGTTTGACCAGTGTTTGAAGGGGTAATGTGTGTGTGTGGTGTCAAGAGGGGACGTGTGGCCTGTGTTAGTTTTATGTGTATTACCGAATGTGTGGTGACCTTTGTTGATTTATTCGCATGTTGGCTAGGGGTATTTGTTTAGTATGTTTAGTCGGTTGGTGGGGTGAGAGGCCTGTGTAAGTGGTGTTTGTGAATTTTTGCCGTGTGTTTTCGGTGGAGAAGTCAAAAGCTTAGGTCTTTGTTGAATTTTTATATGTGTCTTTGAGAGAGAGATGGCGTTTGGTTTTGTGATTTCTTTGCTCACGGCTGTAGGTGTGAGAAAGATAGTGCATGCAAAGGGAGAGAGGACGTGAGCTAGGTTTTTGTTTGTGTTTGTGATCATGAACAAAGAGATTACCAAGAGTGAAAAGAGGCTATTAGGGTTTATGTTTCACGTGTCTCAAGGTCTTGTATGAAGTCGTGAAGAGAGAAAAAAGAATACGTCAGAGCTAGGATTTTTTTTGTTCTGCCGAGAGTCAGAAGGGGTGAAGAAGGGTCTTAGATTTCTGAAGTTGCTGAATGAGAGAGTGGTGAGAGAGGGAGGTCGTGAGTCTGTAATTTAGTGTTTGTTTGCTGAGAGTTTTTGGTGAGAGATGGAGAGGCGTTTAGGGTTTATATTTTTTGTGAAGTTGTCGTGTGGTTGCGGGGAAAAGGAAGGGAATATGGTTTGGATTTTGGTGTCTTTTATAATAGTGTGCTAGGGTTTCTCATGTGCATGGGATTTCAAAACAAGGAAACAAAATCATGCAATTAAGGGGATATATTTAATTAAATTATTTAGGAAAGAAATTATGTATTTTTGGTGGGGAATATATTCAAAAAAAAATTTTAATTTAGAAGGTGATTTATTTGGATTTTGGCATGTGTTAAATGTAATTTGAATATTTTGGATTGGGTTTGTGGGCTTGGGCGTGTGGCTTGGGTGTGTGGGGGCTTGGGCATGTGGCTTTTTGTGGGTTGTGGGGATTTTGGGCCGAGGCTAACATTTAAAACAGAGATCCATCAAGCGAAACCGAGACTAAGAAAATGAATTAAATTTGAGGATGTATTTATTATTTTCTTGAATTTTTCCTTCCGACGTCTGTTTCCCGCGACTTCCGTAACTTATCGGGTAGTGCCTCCATGCGAGGCTCATCATCGGGATTCATGCAAAAATACAGTGCCTACAATCAAGAAGTAACATTCAATATTTTCAAAGCCATGAAATTCCCAAATACTGAAAATAAGGAGGAGTGTTTTAGACTTGATGTAATAGATAGTATCATTCAGAACACAGATGCAATGAAACTTTCCAATGACAAACTTGAAGCATTCATCACCAATATGACTGACAGAGAATCAGATGATGAGATTCTGGAATATATCAACTATCTTGATGGAGCCTCTCGTTTCAAATCGACATCACAGGTGGAAAGCTTGGAACTACCAAAAAAAAATAAACCAATCCCTCGATTGAAGAACCACCACAGCTGGAACTAAAGCCGCTTCTGAACCATCTCAGGTATACATACTTGGAAAACTCTACTGATTTACTTGTGATTATTTCTTTGTAGCTAACATGGGTGCAGGAAGATAAGTTTCTAAGAGTGCTACGCGAGTACAAAAGAGCTATTGGCACAAAATCCATTCGAGGCATCAGTCCATCATTTTTCATGCACAAAATCCTGATGAACGATGAATACAAAGCCATAAGGGAGCATCAACGGAGACTAAATCTAATCATGAAAGAAGTAGTAAAGAAAGAAATCATCAAATGGTTGGATATCGGCATCATCTACCCCATCTCTGACAGCTCTTGGGTGAGTCTATGCAATGTGTACCCAAGAAAAGAGGAATGACTGTAGTCACCAATGAAAAGAGCTGATTCCAACAAGGACAGTGACTAGATGGAGAGTTTGTATGGACTATAGGAAACTGAACAAAGCTACGCCGAAGAATCATTTCCCGCAACCATTAATTGACCAGATGCTAGACAGATTGACTGGACATGAATTCTACTGTTTTCTGAATGGATACTCAGGATAAAATCAGATTACCATCACATCAGAAGATCAGGATAAAACCACTTTTACATGCCCATATGGTACTTTTCACTACAAAAATTATATCATTTAGTGTCGAAAACAATCGACGCCAAAAGTCAAACGTTCGACGAAAATGGAACTTAGCGTCGAATTAATTAGAAGTAAAAATTGAACGCCCAAATGTGGACAAGAACAATATTTAGCGTCGAATTAAAGAGATTCGACGCTAAAAACTGTCAGTTTACGTCCAATTTATTTCGACGCTAAATAACAATTCTTGACAATATAGTTCATGTATTGCGATGAAATAATTCGACGCTAAAAAGTAGACTTTTAGCGTCGAAATGAAATGACGCTAAAGTAAATTAAAAATAGTACTTGTATACTTACAGCGGCGATTTTGTAACTTTTAGCGTCGAAATATTCGACTCCAAAATCATATTTAGCCTCGAATAATTCGACACAAGTAGTTTACAAATGCATTTTTTTAAAAAAAATATTAATTTACATAATTTTGCTCTAAAATAATTAATTTAATATTTTAAAAATTTTAATTATTTGAAAAAAAAAATTCTGATTAATAACACAATTAGGAAATATTCTAATAATTATTTTATTATTATAATGAAAATTTATTTTAAAAAATACATATTATATTAAAACTATCTATTCAAAATATTTATACAAATGGATATAAAATTTATTGCTACTGTGATGGTGGGCGCTGGAGCCCAATGCACCCTGACTGAGTGAGGCCTCCAACATCTCCCGGAAAGCCTGTATCTGCTCGTTGAACTGCTCCAACTTCTTCTCGTGGTCCACCTTGACCTGTTGTAGCTTCTCCTTAGTCTTCTTCAGCTCGTCTTGGGTGGTGGCTAGCCGGTCTTCGGTGGTGGCTAGCCGGTCTTGGGTGGTGGCTAGCCGGTCTTGGGTGGTGGCTAACTAGTGTCGAAGACATGAGTCATTGTCCGAATAAACAGTAGTGCGTGCAGATGACATCGACTTCTTACGAGTGCCAAGGCCGACGTTGTAAGCTGTCTGGTTCTTGAAAACCAATTGCGACAACTGCTCATCTAGTATCGGGTCAGACCCTGTCTCATAAGTTTGATATTAGAGTTCCATCATTTCGTTCTGTTTAAAAAAAATAAGTTAATGTTAGAATTTGAAAAAAATTAAGATATATAATAATAATTATTTCATTTTAAAAACTTAAACTTACATAGCAGCGTTCGGCTTCTCCATTTTAACTTATTTTTAGCGTCGAATCCCTTTTTTTGACGCTAAATGTCCGATTTTTAGCGTCAAAATAAAATTTGGATGCTAAAGACTAACAGATTATCGGTGGTATCGTCATAAACCTTTAACGACGTAAATTAGTTGACGCTAAATTGTCAACTTTTCGACGTCAAATAAGATTTTCGACGCTAAATATATGAAAGTTAGCGTCGTAATTTATGTTGACGCCAAAGATTATGGGAATAGTTTAAAACTTTTAGAGTCAAAAAGTATTCGACGCTAAAAATTAAACTTTTAGCGTCGAAAATTTTATTCAAACAACTAGACAATTTGGCTTCGAAAATTGTACTTGTCACTAAAATATTGACATTTGGAGTCGAATATTTATTTCGACGCTAAAAGTAATTATTAGCGTCTAAATTAAATTCGAAGCTAAAGTTTTAGACACTAAAAGTTCATTTTCTTGTAGTGTTTGCCTTCCCCAGGATGCCATTTGGACTCTGTAATGCTCCTGCCACATTTCAACGTTGCTTGATGGCCATCTTTTCAAACATAATAGAACAAAAGCATGGAAGTCTTCATGGATGACTTCTAAGTATTTGGAGACTCGTTCGACCACTACTTGCAAAATCTGGAAAAAATGTTATAAAGATGTGAAGATACCAACGTGGTACTCAACTGGAAGAAATGCCACTTCATGGTGCAGAAAGGCATTGTCCTGGGACATCGAATCTCACATAAAGGAATTGAGGTAGACAAAGCAAAGATCAAAACAATAGAAAAATTAGCTCCATCATCATCCGTCAAACGGATTCGAAGTTTTCTTGGTATGCAGGATTTTACACGAGATTTATCAAGGACTTCTCTAAGATTGTTATACTATTATGCAATATACTAGAGAAAGACTTGTCGTTCCACTTCACCAAAGAATGCCACCATGCTTTTGAGATCTTAAAATAGAAGCTGGTATCTGCCCCCATCATAGTAGCACCAGACTGAACGCTTCCATTTGAAGTGATGTGCGATGCTAGTGATTTTACTATAGGTGCAGTTTTGGGACACGTAAGGCGAAAATTTTTCACACCATTTATTACGCTAGCAAAACTTTGAATGAAGCATAACTCAATTACACAATAAATGAAAAGGAATTGCTCGCAGTTTTGTTTGCTTTTGATAAATTTCACTCACATCTGCTAGGTCCCAAAGTGGTTGTCTACACATATTATTCAGCAATAAAATATCTAATCGTGAAGAAAGATGCCAAGCTCAGATTGATCTATTGGGTGCTTCTACTATAAGAATTTGACGTGGAGATTCGAGATAGGAAAGGGATAGAAAATCAAGTGGTAGATCACTTATCGAGGCTAGAGAATGGAGATACAACTGGTACTGAGATGACACTCAAAGAAACCTTTCCAGATGACCAGTTGTTTGCAATCAAGTAACATGAAGTTCTATGGTATGCTGACTATGTAAACTATATAGTATCGGGGAAATGGCATTTTGAATGGACACATCAGCAACGAAACAAATTCTTCAAAAAAGTCAAGCACTATATATGTGATGAGCTGTACCTATTCAAATGTTATGCAGATCAATTATTATGGCATTGTGTATCACATGATGAGGTCAATAGTGTCATGCAGCATTGTCATTCGTCATCATACGGCGGACATTTTAGCGGAGATAAAACTGCAATCAAAGTCCTACAATCAGGTTTGTTCTGGCACACTTTATTTGAAAATGCTCACTTATTCATTCTTCAATGTGACAAGTGCCAGAGAACGGGAAATATTTTGAGGAGAAATGAATGACCTCTTCAAAACATTCTCGAAGTGAAGATATTTAATGTATAGGGGATTGATTTTATGGGACCATTTGTTCTATCATATGGAAATCTGTACATTCTGGTTGCAGTAAACTACGTCTCTAAATGGATTGAAGCAATAACATTGCCACCAAATGACTCTAAAGTGGTGTTAAAATTCCTCAAAAAGAATATTTTCACTCGCTTTGGAACACCTCGGGCAATCATCAGTGATGGTGGCACACACTTCTGCAACAGATACTTCGATACACTCTTATCCAAATACAGAGTTACTATAAAAGTTGCCACTGTTTACCATATGCAGTCCAGTGGTCAGGTTGAAGTTTCAAATAGAGAAATCAAAATAATCTTGGAGAGAACCGTTGGGTCAACAAGGAGAGACTAGTCTACAAAATTAGATGACACATTATGGGCTTATCAGACAGTTTACAGGACACCCATTGGAATGTCCCCATATCGAATGGTGTTTAGGAAAACATGACATTTGCTTGTGGAGATCAAACATAAAGGGTACTGGGAGAAATTTTGATCTGCAAGTAGCATGAGAGAAACGGCTCCACCAACTAAACAAATTATAAGAATTTCACCTCCATGCTTATGAGAATACCAAACTGTACAAAGAAAAGACCAAGAAGTGGCATGATAAAAAATAATGCGAAGACAATTGGAACCAGGGTAATAGGTTTTGTTATATAACTCAAGGTTGAAACTTTTCCCTGGCAAACTAAAATCACAATGGTCAGGTCCATTTGTGATTACCCAAGTGTTACCCTATGGAGTAATTGAGATATATAACTTCATCTCCAACAACACATTCAGGGTCAATAGCCAATGTTTCAAGCATTATAGGGGATAATTATTTGAGCGAAAAAAAGAGAGTCTCACACTTGCTGATCCAGCTTAACGTTCGGGCAATCATGTCTAGTTGACGACGTTAAACTTAGCGCTAGCAATAAGGAAACCCATACAATTTGTGTATATATTGAGATTAGTGTGTTTTATTTTTGTGAGTTTAATTTTTATAGGAAAAGACACAGACATGATGGAAGACGTTCTCATAAATGTTCACAAGCATTTTCCTTCTCTCCCTCAAAACTCAATGATGAAAGTCTACAAAGCACGCATTGAAGGAATGTGACTTCTGATGATCAAAGGTATTCCTAGTGACATCCCTTGGACAATTGAAACACGAGTCGGATTGGCAGGTGAGTCATCTGACTCTTTGATTTCATTTCTGACTGGTTTAGGAAGAAGCACGTATGCTAAGAAATGAAGAGCTAAACACTTAGGTGTTTGCTATAAATGTGCACATTGTACATGCAATACTCGTTGTCGTTTCTTAGGAATGGTTTCTGATAACTGAGAAGATAAAATAAAATTCATTAGGGATGACATGAGTAAGGAGTCTTTAGATGATATATCGTTGACTCGTATGTATCACGCGATTCGCAATTTACATACACAGTTTCGAAGAAAAAGATAACAATTAAGTCTCGGGAATCTGATTTTAAAAGACCATGTTTTCCAATTTATAATGAAATTGGATGGGAAGTTTGTCCCTAACACATAGATGTCATTCAAGCCGTTACTACCTATGCATAATTTTGATTTCTTTATCCTTAACAAATAATTATGATTTGTTTTTTTATTTTCTTTCATTTTTACCGACAAGATCTAGACTTTTTAACTTTCACTATTTATTTTACTGTTTATCTAATAATTGTCATTTGGCAGGTTTAGTACTATTATTACTCACCTTTTTTCAGGATCTATAAATTCAACTCATCATTGCTCTCTTCAACACATCCAGATTAGAGAGATAGTAAAAAAAGAAGAGCAACTTCAAAAAGACGAGTCATTAACATCTGTGTGTTTTGTGGGACTAGTTCTGGATCTAAACCATAATTTATTGAGGTAGCACAAGTAATGGGAGAGACATAGCGTATGATGAGGAGAGAAATATGCACTTAGCATATAGCGGTGGAAATCTTGGACTGATGGGGTACTTTTAAGGGCCGTACAAGAAGAAGGTAGTCAAGTTTTGGGAATTATCCCAAAACCTTTGGTGGACGCAAATCTTATAGGACAATCAAATGGAGAAGAATGCATCGTGCTAGGTATGTCCGAACGACTTGTTGAAATGATTAATTGTGCTAATGCTTTTATTATTTTACTAGGTGGCTTGGGCACGATGGATGAAACTTTTACAATGATAACTTGGGCGAACTTGAACATACACCAGAAACCAATTGGACTGCTTAATGTTGATGGATTTTTTGACTTTATTTTTGTGTTTCTTGAAGATGCCCGAAGAAATGGGTTTCTTTCAAAACCGGTAAAAGATATCCTCTTCACTGTTAGAACAATCAATTATTTAATTGACCAACTCTTAGCCTTGAACCAAAAATTGACCCTATCATTTCCAAGATAAACTGGTCAGATAATGATCGTGTTAATAAACGTAGGATAAATTTGTTGGATAATACGACCCATAGCGTCACTATTTGCACAGATCATTGTGTTGTTGTAGCAAATTAACTATGTAATAAGGAAATTGCACTCTCATCATTTGTGATTAGATCACCATAGATATATAAATGAAGAGAGAGGTCTATGATTAGTTCCTGGATTGAGATGATATGAGACAGTATCAGTCCACGAAGGATTAATCATTAAATATCCCTAGCCGTAGTATTATCGAGACTGGACATCGATAATGCGGAATAGCTAGTATTGCACTTGTGCGCGTTGGAGGGGCACAACGACATAGTTCTCATATATATAAGTGTTGGAGACTTATGCAAGTGCGATAGGAGGTCGTGTTTCACCGATGGTACGGGAAACAGCTTCGCTCTGGATAGACCCTTCGGAATCCCATTGGTATTATGACTAGGTGTCTATGGGAGGCCGAAATCAAGGTAGGTGTGTATAGTCTTAACCTGAGACTTGCATCGCTAATACTTACGATAATCGATAAACTTTGGTTTGGGTGGTTAGGGGCTTTGACCGGTTCTGTGTTCACCACTTCTGGGTTTATCAGAGAGTCGTAGTAGAGTATTGGGTGTGATGTCGAGACGGAAGTATCACTCCAGTCATAGTGGAGATGATGTCACGCAGGATACGGTATTAGTGCTCTTAAGTGATGCGCATCCAATCGTGATATTATGACCAGGTCATGAATATCCGATTATAAAGACTAGTTACCAGACATCCGATATGTGTTTCGGACGGGGTAGACACTTATCCAGCCCCAGCCCTAGCACGTGACTATCCGATACTGGGCCGATACGCACAATACGATTGTATACTACGCTTGATATAGATCTAAATATCCTTAAATGGATATGTCCGGAGAATTGGGTAGACTTGGTACTTTGCTAGGAGTCGACCTTGTCTCGTAAATCGGTAGAACGTAGTACTTGGTACGTACGTGATTCGGATACACCGACGACCGTATTTACTGCCAATTATCCGGAGATCTCATGGGTCGCTTCCCGATATCCACCGATGACGCACAACTCGCACTCTTGAATAATCTGGGATTATATAGAAGAGAGAGAGAAAATTAATCTAGGATTAATTACGGAGATATTTTATCTAGGATAAAATATCGTCTAGAGAGAGATAATGATTAATTTGGAATTAATCGGTAAATTAATATATTCGATATATTAAACGAAATTAGATTTCGACGCGGAATTAAAATTAGATTTTAATTCGGGCGAACGAATTAATTTAGAATTAATTCGTTAGCGACGTGAATAGTGAATTCGCTAGGCGTAATCATTTAATTACGACGCGACGGAAAAATCGTTAATTTAGAATTAGCGAACCCGAGCCCGAGTGTGATTGCGAGCGCATTCGTATTTCGAATTCGAGTGCGGCGACGCAACGCAAGTCACATCAAGCGTCAAATCAATCGTCACATCAAGCGTCAAATCAAATGTCACTTTGAGATGTGATTGATTGATTGATGTGATTGATGATTGAAAGACTTGACACATGACATAAAGTAGATTTGACTTGAATGACATGTGAATAGTTGATGTGTGAGGTTGGAATAGTGTTGGGGGAAAAATTTGCTTTTGATTTTAATTAAATCATTTAAGTAATTGGTTTTGTATTTTTTATTTGAAAAATATATAAACCTTTTTGGAAAGGTTGACCATTTCCACCATTTTTACACATTCTTTCTCTCTCATTTTCTCCTTCTCCTCACGCCCAAACACAAAATGGGGACTGTTTTGGAAGCTTAAAAACCGTGAGCTAGGGAAGCAAGAGTTGGGTTTTCATGGTGAAAACCGCAAGTGCTAGCACACTACGAGTCTTGCGAAGGTGGTAGGGAGGTTCACCCATGAGCCGGGATCCTTCGACGAAGCTTGGAGCTCCGTTTCTTCACTCAAAATTCTGTTTTGCAAGGGTGTGGACTGCTGCTGCAGTTTGGCGCCTAAGCAGTGGTTTTTGGCTTGAATCGTCTTCAAATCGACTCAACCGATCGATGATGTGAGTATTCCGCTACCTCCGTTGATGTATTCACGCATTTTCATGCTTGTTTGATCTTGGGACCTTAATAAAAACTCAACAATGGCATCAAGAGCTAAGTTGCAAGCATGAAATTTTAGGGATTTAAATTTGGGTAAATGTGATTTGAGCATGATTTGAATAAATTGATTGTTTGAGTATGCTTATAACATGTTTAATTTCATTTTGGTTGGACCAATTTGACGAAAAATGATTTGGAATTATTTTCCCCAAAATTGATGACCTTGGCCGAATGTAGGATTGGATTTTGGGTTCTTGGAATTTTGTTTTTGATTCATTTGATGAGAGTTAGAATCATTAGGTTGATGTTAATTTGAATCGAATTGGATTGGATTTCGAATTGGACAAAACCCCAAAATTCTTATGTTGGCCGAATAGGTAGAATGCCCTAATGTCTTGGTAATTTTGATTTTTGACATTGGATGTATTGGAAATCATTAGGATATGATTTAATGTCGATTGGGGTTATTGGATTGAAACCGAATTCGGACATGAAATCCCTCCCTTGGCCGAGAGCATTGAAGCATGTAAATGGGTTTGATTTTTCAATTTGTGTGTTGGACATATGATAATGAATTAAGCATGATTAATTGGACTAATGATGTTTTGGAAATATTGATTTAGGTTATTAATCATGTAATGCACTTTGGTAATTAATTGGAAAATTGGATTTTTTGTAATTTAATTATTTGGGCCTAATTTTGGAATTGGATTTTAATGTTGTATTTGGGCCTATTGGGCTTGATTTATCAAGTTTGGTTTAGGCCAATGGATTGGATCCAATTGGGCCCAAAACCTTAACCATAAAGCCCAAATGCGACTAATGAACCTTTAAAGTTCAATTGGGCCTAATGGGCCAAGATTGATTTATGGGCTTATGGGGTAAATCCCGGATTGGACTTTGGTTATCGGTTTGACCCGAGTTGACCAAAAGTCCACGCCTTAAGAAATCAATCAAAAGCCCATTGGACTTTAATTGAATTGACGTTGGACGTTAATCGGTCTTTGAGACGCGTTACGATTAGATTTGGAATTTAAATCGTAAAAGGTTTATTAAATAAAAGTGTAATATTTAATTTGGAATTGAATAGTGAATTAGTATTAAATACATGTTAAATTAGATTTAATGATGTAGTTTAATTTAATTCATGAATTCGTACTTTAAGTACTTATTCGCAAAAACGAGTTTGACTCGAACAAAATCAAATCGTTGTTTGAACATTGGATGATCACTTAATTATCAGATTAATTAATTTGATTAGATTGATTGATAGCATGCTTATGTGTGTGAATACGTGGTTGTGTTGAATGAATAATGTATATCGGATGGATATTAGATGGGTGGGCAATTTTAGAAATTGTTGTAATAAATTCGATTTATTAAATTGGACCTGCGTGTCCAGCCTTATCACCTCTATTCTCTTGTATTCTCTTCTCACCTATTCCCCTCTATGTATATGAGGTTTCTTTAGAAGTGTAGTGTAACGGGTAGAAGTAGTACAAGTGCTAGCTTGAGTGAGAAAGGGAGAGATTTGATCTAGGATCAATGTGTAAAGTATCCATCCGCATATCATTATTATTTATTTCATACTCGCTTTATTATGTATTTAGAATGCATGTTTAAGGGTGTATGATGATGAGACCTAACAAAGATAATTAAATTGGTAGCCAATTTGCACGCGAAAAACCCTCGTTTTATATTAAGCGATTATCCTTCCATTGATGATTCTTGTTCAAGATCCGATTGGCATTGGTTTGTTGGCCAAAGTCAAGACCTTGTCAATTGGATGTATTTGAATCATGAGAGTTTTGTTCCACATCGGTGTCTAGTCCAAGTTGTGATTTGTTGGCCAAAGTCAAGATCACTTTTGTCCAAAGACATTGATTACGAACTTTCCTTGTCAATGGGTCCCGCTTAACTGGAGTCATTAGGTTTGTTGTGCCAAAGCCAAGGCCTAGATGATTCGGAGGATAAGGTTAGGAAAATGTATTAGATACATTGGCATAAGTAATATGTTTAGGACTTGGATGTCCACCTAACCGGATCTGGGAATTGGATTGGATCCAATTGATCTGTGAGATCTACCTGGTTAAGTAGCATACAGCTTGTTGGCCAAAGTCAAGGTTGTATGTTATTTAACAGGATCCTAGCCCACTAGGAAACACGGTTTCCCGAGTACTCCACAGAGGGTTAGAGGCTCGACGAAAAATAGTGGGAGGCAAGTATTGAATTTGCAACATTCGTTCAATACTCGCCATACGCGCTCAAACAAAATCATTCGTCAATATTTTACGTTGTTTTAAAATTTATAGTTGGACTATATACAAACTCATTCAATATATAGTTGATTTTATAATTGGATTATAGTAATCAATATAATTGAATTAAAATGATAGTTGATTTTATAATTGGATTATAGTAATCAATATTAAAATTATAGTTGATTAAATAATTGGATTATTGTAATCATTATAATAAATAGTACCTTATTAAAATTGATTAAATAGTTGGACTATTGAAATCAAGAAAGAATTGAAAAGTTGAATATTTAAAATATATAATCCTTGGATTAATGTTTTAAATGATTTAATTTTCAATTGGGAATTAATAATAGGTTAATTTATTTGATAAAATAACTTATTATGACTAAGCCCATAATTAAGCAAATAGTAGAGCATAAAATCTTTGGAAGATTTATGTGATGATGACTTTAGTGCTTAATTAATATACTTATAATAAATCTATTTTAGATTTAAAAGTATTAAAGTTGCAATTAATAATTCTTAGAGAATTGATTTGACTATTCTAGTGGAGAAAAGTCAAAGTTTGCAATTGGGCATGTAGCACAAGGTGCACATCGTTTCGATATTCCGAAACCCAAGGCTTGGCCAAAGGTTTGTGAAATATTGAAAAGATAATTGACATATCCCAAAGTGACTACCATTTGGATATGGAAGACACGAAGGAATTAAAGAAAGGGCGAGGCTCTAACTTTAAAAATATTTGTCAAAGTTATGTTCACTACTAGTATTGAAATTGGATTTTAAATACTTAGTGTGGTACATAAAATATATGTATTGATGTTCAGAATCCGCTGTGAGCTGGATACTGACTTCAAGCCGAGATTCTCTGCGAATCGGAAACGGGACGAAAGTCGCTGTTTCGACCGTAGATACCTAAGTTTAGGAACTACCCTTTGGGTATGTACTTAAATTAGGAAATGTTATAATGTAACTAGTTTGACTAGAGACATTATCTCTATATCAGTGTTTAATCCGTTGCGGATAAAACCTTTATATTCTAGAACACTAAAGTGTTTTATTATATAAAGATGATACTGAGATAAATACATTAGATGTAAATAACATAATTTATTTTTGAATATAAATAAAATCTCAAACATATAAAATGACAAATAAATAGCTCAAATTGATTTGATCAATAGACTTATTTGTGGCATTGTTGTCTAGGACACAATTAAACAAGACTCGTATATCCACACTTTTGAAGAGTGGGTACTAGGACTGATTTGACTATTCAAATAAGGTCTACGAATCTAGTTTATTAGGTTAAATACCTAAAATACTATTTACTTTACTGGTAATAGTAAAAGGGCCACCGATCTGTTAGCCCTATTCATGGTGAAGTTAGTGGGCCCATATCTAGCTAGGCTAGATGTGAACATGAATATTTCGTGACCTTAAGGATGTGGCATCACGTTATGGTTATGTGTTTCTTTTGAAGAACACAGATCGGAAACTTTTGAAGTTTCGACACGAAGTAATAAACAGATCGGCTATAGTATTATTCCGCCACGGTAGGACCGTAATGGAAAATACTTAAGCAGTAAGTTTCAATATACATGAAAGAGTACGGTATTCTTTCATATGAGGACTCCTCCCGAGACACGTCAGTTAAACGGTGTGTCCGAACTAAAACGGAATTTTGTTGGACATGATAAGGTTTATCACGAGTCGCTCTGAGCTACTATTTCCTTCAATAGGATATGTATTAACAGTGCAAAACTTATTTAGAATAAGGTTCCATATAAATCTGTTTGACAGATATCATATAGGATATGAACAGGAAAGAAACAGGGTTTCTCATTCCTGATAATTTGGGTATGCCAGGCATAACGTTTGGATGATACCAAACTATAAGACCCAAATTGGATAAGTGCCAATATAGGTTATCCTAAGGGAAACCTTAAGTATAGTACTTATAAATCCCACATGAGAACAATGTAATTGTTGCTCACCATGCGGTTTTCCTGAGAGGAATACCGATATGCAGTGGTCAGTGGGAGGATAGTGATACTCGATGAAAATCGGAGTAGTAACACTGTTCAAGGCACGAAGTCCTTAATGGAACACAAATAGTTCATCTATGATGAATCTATACCATTAATCTTCAAATACACAAGAACTAGTAGATCGGATAGAGTCAGAAAACAACCTAGGGTATGGGTTTCTGATCTCACCCCATAAAGATGTCAATCTTATGAAGGTGTACCATCCGACTACGTTTTGAGGAAGTGATACGAGGTATCGACTCCCGTTATGGCAAAGTGCCATGAGTCCGAAATGGATTCCATGTATAACAACTATTTTGGATACTAGTTGTTGTACCACAAGGCATTGTGCCTATGGTACATTAAACGTCTTCAAGGAAGACATACATGGAAGGCAACATACCAACGTACAAAGCTGGGCTTTTGACGGAAAGGTATCGTTATCAACATTGTGTTAATAACGGTTCAACCTTTTACCTGTTGCCATGGTAAATCCATTTTGAAGATGCTTGAATATAACTGTATATTTCATTTATGAAATGTGTCAGTTATAGATCAAAATCGCTTTCCTGAAAAGGAAACCTTTTGGAGATGTTTACAACATCCTGACGATTTTGTATAACCGACAAACAAGGTTTGCGGGTTATTCGATCCATGTTTGGATGAAGCAAGCATAAGGTTCTTGGAACTGTCGTTTTGAAATAATCATAATGGTTTATGATTTGACTCAAAACGAAATAATTCTTGTGTATATAAGGAGGTTAGTGGGAGGGAGAGCGCACTGACAGTGAAATTCCCATAAAGCAATTGGTGAAAGCTTGGCTTTCATAGATATTCTTTCAATAGAAATTCTCCGTAGAATTCTGGGGAGTAACAACCTTTATTCAAGGAATAAAGATCTACTGGGATAGATTTGGAGTTGTTAACACTCTCTGGGAAATTGTACATTTAAAATGTACTTGTATTGGTGTCTCATACGCTTCGAGCATATGGAGTCACAATCGGGTCAATCCAAGTGATAGTCACTGGATTGAAATTAAGAACATCTGTTAGTATCTTAGAGAACTAAAGATGCTGTCTTAAACTATGGAGAAGGAGAACTTGAAGTGACTGGGATCACCGCTGCAAGTTTCCAAACTATTAAATACTACGGTACTATAAAGTTTGAATAACGGGACAGTGAGCTGGAAATCTTCCAAGCAAGATAACTGTTGCCGAATAAACAACAAATGCGGATTATTGCTGCAGCTGAGGCAGCAAAAGAAGCCATTTGGATCGAAAAAAATCTAATTAGATTAGATATAGTTCTGTTAGCAGCTGAGCTAGGCGTCAGCACAAGCTAAGGAATTAAAGGTCTCATCGACGATCCAGATATATACTTCTATATCATCTGATTCGTTCGGATCATACATCGTGGCGATGTGATGATCGTGTAAATCGCGTCAGACGATAATCAAACAAATCCGCTGACGAAAACCTTTCCTCAGCAATTTGAGCGAACCTTACATAGTTCAAGTGTTGGAACACTTGAGTGACTCGCTACGTGCCAAGTGGGAGATTGTTGGATAATATGACCCATAGCGTCACTATTTGCACAGATCATTGTGTTGTTGTAGCAAATTAACTATGTAACAAGGAAATTGCACTCTCATCATTTGTGATTAGATCACCATAGATATATAAATGAAGAGAGGTCCCTATGATTAGTTCCTGGATTGAGATGATATGAGACAGTATCAGTCCACGAAGGATTAATCATTAAATATCCCTAGCCGTAGTATTATCGAGACTGGACATCGATAATGCGGAATAGGCTAGTATTGCACTTGTGCGCGTTGTGAGGGCACAACGGCATAGTTCTCATATATATAAGTGTTGGAGACTTATGCAAGTGCGATAGGAGGTCGTGTTTCACCGATGGTACGGGAAACAGCTTCGCTCTGGATAGACCCTCGGAATCCCATTGGTATTATGACTATGTGTCTATGGGAGGCCGAAATCAAGGTAGGTGTGTATAGTCTTAACCTGAGACTTGCATCGCTAATACTTACGATAATCGATAAACTTTGGTTTTGGTGGTTAGGGGCTTTGACCGGTTCTGTGTTCACCACTTCTGGGTTTATCAGAGAGTCGTAGAGTATTGGGTGTGATGTCAAGACGGAAGTATCACTCCAGTCATAGTGGAGATGATGTCACGCAGGATACGGTATTAGTGCTCTTAAGTGATGCGCATCCAATCGTGATATTATGACCAGGTCATGAATATCCGATTATAGAGACTAGTTACCAGACATCCGATATGTGTTTCGGACGGGGCAGACACTTATCCAGCCCCAGCCCTAGCACGTGACTATCCGATACTGGGCCGATACGCACAATACGATTGTATACTACGCTTGATATAGATCTAAATATTCTTAAATGGATATGTCCGGAGAATTGGGTAGACTTGGTGCTTTGCTAGGAGTCGACCTTGTCTCGTAAATCGGTAGAACGTAGTACTTGGTACGTACGTGATTCGGATACACCGACGACCGTATTTACTGCCAACTTATCCGGAGATCTCATGGGTCGCTTCCCGATAATCCACCGATGACGCACAACTCGCACTCTTGAATAATCTGGGATTATATAGAAGAGAGAGAAAATTAATCTAGGATTAATTACGGAGATATTTTATCTAGGATAAAATATCGTCTAGAGAGAGATAACGATTAATTTGGAATTAATCGGTAAATAATATATTCGATATATTAAACGAAATTAGATTTCGACGCGGAATTAAAATTAGATTTTAATTCGGGCGAACGAATTAATTTAGAATTAATTCGTTAGCGACGTGAATAGTGAATTCGCTAGGCGTAATCATTTAATTACGACGCGACGGAAAAATCGTTAATTTGGAATTAGCGAACCCGAGCCCGAGTGTGATTGCGAGCGCATTCGTATTTCGAATTCGAGTGCGGCGACGCAAGTCACATCAAGCGTCAAATCAATCGTCACATCAAGCGTCAAATCAAATGTCACTTTGAGTGATGTGATTGATTGATGTGATTGATTGATTGAAAAGACTGACACATGACATAAAGTAGATTTGACTTGAAGACAGTGAATGTGATGTGTTGTAGGTGGAATGTGAATAGTGTTTGGAGGGAAAACTTTTTGCTTTTGATTTTAATTAAATCATTTAAGTAATTGTTTTGTATTTTTTATTGAAAAAATATATAAACCTTTTTGGAAAAGTTTGACCATTCCATTACCATTTACACATTTCTTTCTCTCTCATTTTCTCTCCTTCTTCTCACGCCCAAACACAAAATGGGGACTGTTTTGGAGCTTAAAAACCGTGAGCTAGGGAAGCAAGAGTTGGTTTTCATGGTGAAAACCGCAAGTGCTAGCACACTACGAGTCTTGCGAAGGTGGTAGGGAGGTTCACCCATGAGCCGGGATCCATTCGACGAAGTTTGGAGCTCCGTTTCTTCACTCAAAATCTGTTTGCAAGGGTGTGGACTGCTGCAGTTTGGCGCCTAAGGCAGTGGGTTTTTGGCTTGAATCGTCTTCAAATCGACTCAACCGATCGATGTGAGTATTCCGCTACCTCCGTTGATGTATTCACGCATTATTTTCATGCATTGATTTGATCTTGGGACCTAATAAAAACTCAACAAAATTTGGATCTTAACCTTTAGTTTTCTTTTTAAATGTAAAATTTCACGCTAACCAGGTACTGTCTTCTAAACTTTTAATCTTCTTTTTTAGACATTGGGGACAATGTCTCATTAGGTTTTGGGGGAGGGGAATAGTTGATTAGTATCTTTTTTTTCGTTGTGTTGTTTTTGCTTGGTTTTTAGTCAAAAATTCAAAAAATAATAATAACAATAATAATTTTAATTTTCTTAACTTGACTAACCAAGTGGAATTATTTTGAGATAGATGTGTAAGCAGTCTCCACTCTTGAGACGTATCTCAACTTAATTCGTAACAAGTTAATTTTTGTTTATATTTGAATTATTTAAATTTGAATCTCCATAATATTGACTAAATTTGATCTTTATATGCTCATTTGACATGTATTATCAACATACATGGCAACATATGCACATGGGTTGTAAGAAAAAAAATTGTAATATTCAGTGCTATAGTTTGTTAGAAGTAGCACCTAAAAGCGATGGAATTTTTAAAAAAACAAAAAAAAAATGTGTATATAAATAATTAACCGTGCTTTTACTTAGTAATCGGACGTCTTGCCTCAGTAAACAGTGATTGTTGGTGTCAAACGATAAAAGCCTGAGTTAATAGTACTAACATTTCTACTTAGTAACCGGACATCTTACCTCAGTAAGCATTGATTGTTCACGTCAAACGGTAGAGATTTAACATCTAAGATCCGAGTGTTGGACAGTTATGACCCATAGTGTGACTATTTATAAAAGACATTGTGGTTTTTGTACAAATTAACTATGTAGCAAGGGAAATTATCTTTTATCATTTTGTAATTTATTTACTTGGATATATAAATGGTAAAAGTCCTTATGATTAGTTCCGAATTGATAAGATATGAGACAGTATCAATTCAAAATGGTTTAATCATTAAAACATCCATAGTCGTAGTATTATCGAGATTGGACATCGATAATACAGAATAGACTAGTATTGTACTTGTGTGTGTTATGGAAGCGTAACAGCATAGTTCTCATATATTTAAGTATAGGATACTTATGCAAGTGCAGTAGGAGGTTGTGCTTACCGATGGTACATAAACAGCTTCGCTCTGGATAGACCCCGCAGAATTCCATTGGTGGTGTGACTATGTGTCTATGGGAATTCGCATCAGGGTAGGTGTATTTGGTCTTAACCTGAGACTTGCATCGCTAGTACTTGCGACAATCGATACGCTTTGGTTTCGATCGTCCAGGACTTTAACAGGTTCTGTGTACGCCTCTTCTGGGTTTATTGAGAATCGTAGTGTATTGGATGTGATGTCAAGACGGAAGTATCACTTCAGTCATTTGGTGATGATGATCACGCAGGGATACAGAACTGGTTCTCTATTATGTTGCAACCATCAGGATAATATGACTAAGTCATGATTATATGATTAAAGAGACTAGTTGCTTGATATCCGATATATGCTTCGTACGGGGCATACATTATTCCAGCCCCAAGCCTTGCATGTGACATCCGATACTGGATCGTTATACGTAATACTACGTATACTACGCCTGACAAAGATCGTATATTTCATTAAGAATATTTTTGGAGAATTGGGTAGGCATGACGCTTTGCTAGAAGCCAACCATGTCTCGTAAATCGGTAAAAACGTAGTACGAGGTACGTACATGTCCGGATAGTCTGACAACCGGATTTACTGCCAACATATCTAGGATCTCTTGGGTCGCTTCCCGAAGATTCACCGATGAAGTATGATTCGAACTTTAATAATCTGGGATTAATAGCGGAGAGACTTTATCTGGGATAAAGTACTATTTGAAGAGAAAGAACGATTAATTTGGAATTAATCGATAAAATAAAATATTCGATATATTAAACGAAATTAGATTTCGACGCGGAACTAAAATTAGATTTTAATTCGGGCTAACAAATTGATTTTGAATTAATTCGTTAGCGACATGAATAGTAATTTTGCTAGGCATAATTATTTAATTACGTCACGACGGAAGTTCGTTAATTCGGAATTAGAGAACCCGAGCCCAGGAGTATTTGCGGGCCCACTCAAATTTCGAATCAAGTGGGGCCTATAAGTCACATTACGAGTCACATCACTTGTCACTTTGGTGATAGATGTCAAGTCACTTTTTTGGTGAGTGACATGTAGTCATATTCATGATAAAAGTTGGTGTGGGCATTTAATGGATTTTTGGAGCCAAAATTTTGGTTGACTTTTTGAAAGATATACCAAATATTTTGGTAAAGGATTTTCATTATTGTTTTGAGAAAATTAAAACACAAAAAGAAAACTCTCTCTCTCAATTTTGGTCATTCTCTGACCTTCTCCAAGAGAAAGAAAATTGTTTTCTTTCTTCCATCTTACTAGCACATTAAAGGATCAATACAAGGTGATAAGGAAACCGAACTAAGAGCTTGGGATCCATTTAAGCTTGGAGCTTGATCATCTTCAACCACAAATAGAGACCTTGGCCGAGAGCTTCTACAAATGGGAAAATTTTTGTTGATTCTTCACATCAAAAACAGATCTTTGTAAGTATGATTCTGCAATACTTCTTATGAGTATTCATTCTATTTCATTGCTGATATTGATCTTGGGATTAATCTAGAAACCCAACAATGGTATCATGGAGCAAAGCATGAAAATGATTAGGGTAAAATTTGGGTAAATTGGATTTGAGCATGTTTTGACTAAATTAATTGTTTGAGCATGCTTGTATATGGATGACTTGGAGTTGTTTATGGTCAATTTTGTGAAAAATGGATTGGATCAATTTTTCCCCATGACTTTGACTTCGCCGAATACATTGGATGCCCTAAAGTCATGGTATTTTTTGTTCTTTTGATCATTGGATGATTTGAAAGACTTGGGTAATGTTGATTTGAGATTCAATCGGATTGAAACCGAAATCGAACAAATAAAACCCTAGAATGCCGTGGATTGATAAGCATATAATGAGATGATTTTTTGATTCAATGATGTTGGACATGTGTTGATGATGATTAGCATAATTAATGAATTAAATTAGTATTTTGGAAATGTTAATTTAGTGGATTAATCATGTTTAGACACTTTAATTAATTGAATTTTGAAATTTGGAAAATTAAGATTTAATTAAATGGGCTTGATTTAGAATTGAGCTTTATATGTTGTATTTGGGCCTTATGGACTTGGTTGGGCCAAATGGATTGGTTTCAAATTGGGCCTAAACCACTCCATTAAGTCCAAATATAACTAATGGGCTTTAAATGTTTAATTGGGCCTAATGGGCCGAAATTGGTTTCTTGGCAAATAAGGGTGATTCCTTAATTGGGCTTTGACATTTGGGTTTGACCCATATCGATCAAAGTCCATGCCTTATGAAATCAATTGAAAGCCCATTGGACTTTAATTAAACGACATTGGATGTTAATTGGGCTTTGAGACCCATTAAGATTAGATCTGGAATCTAAATCGTTAAAGCGCATTAAAAGTGTAGTTATTTAATTTAGAATTAAATATTGAATTAGTATTGAATACATATTAAATTGGATTTAATTAAGCAGTTCAATATAATTCAAGAATTTGTACTTCGAGTACTTATTCTAAATTGAGTTGGACTCGCGCAAATCAAATCATTGTTTGAACATTGGATGATCACTAATATTCAAAGATTAATTAATTTGATTAGATTGATTGAATAACATGCTTGAATATCGGATGGATATTAGAAGGGAAATGGCAATTTTAGAAATTATTGTAAATTTAGAATTTATAAATTGGACTTGCGTGTCCAGCCTTCTCTCTTTATTGATTCTTTGTATTCTCTTCTCATCTAATTCCCCTCAATGTTAATGAGGTTTCTATTATTGTATTATGTAATTGGGTAGAAGTAAGAATAGTACTAGCCGGGGAGAGGAAATAGAGTGATTTATTCTAGGAATAATTTGTTAAATATACATCCGCATATCATTATTAATTTTATTTTCGCGCCTTATTATGCTTTTAGAATGCATGCTTAAGGGTGTATGATGAGACCTAACAAAGATAATAAATTGGTTGCCAATTACGCAAAAACCCTCAAAATATATTAAGCGTTTTTCCTTCCATTGAGTGATTCTTACTCAAGATCCAAGATTGACATTGGTTTACAGATGTGTTTAAATCATGAAAGCTTTGTTCTATATCGGTGTCTTATCCAAGTTATGATTTGTTGGCCAAAGTCAATATCATTTCTTGTCCATCGACATCGATTACGAAGCTTTCCAATGTCAATGGGTCCCGCTTAACTGGAATCATTAAGCTTGTTGTGCCAAAGCCAGGGCTTAGTTGATTCAGAGGAAATAAGTTAGGAAAATATATTGGATATATTGGCATATACACTGTGTATATGTTTCGGACTTGGAGGTCCACCTACCGGATCTAGGAATTGGATGAGATCCAGTTGATCTTCGAGATCTACCTAGTTAAATATCATACAGCTTGTTGGCCAAAGTCAAGGTTGTGTATTATTTAACGAGATCCTAGCCCACTAGGAAATTAGGTTTCTCGAGTACTCAACAGAGGGTTAGAGGCTCGCCGAAAAATCGTGGGAGGCTAGTATTGAATTTGCAATTTCGTTCAAATACTTAGCTTTACGAGCTTTCACATTATTTCGTCAATTATTATTATTAGTTGGACTAATATAATTTTATTTTTCTTGTAACAGTTAGACTGTACCCAAAATATTATTAATTGGATAATTAGATTATCGTAATTAAAAAGATTGGAAAGAACAGTGTTAGGGACATTATCATGGGTGATAATGTCTTCAATGGCACGAACCTTTCGGACAGGGAGATGAATCTCATAATTATTTTGGGATCCGAGAAGTTACTCTATACGATGGATAGACCTCTTGGGCCTAAGCCCGGACCTGAGGAAACAGTTGAGCGTGAGCTTTGGAAGACTCACAGCGATGATAACTGCACCGCTTAGTCCATTATGCTTGCTGCCATGACTCAGCAATTCCATCGACAGAACAAGGGATTAGATCCCTATAACATGTTAGCGAAGTTGCATGATCTTCATCGATCTAATCTTATATCGCAAATAAATGAGTTGCAGAAGAAGCTCTTCCGTGCACGTATGTCAGAGGGTACATTTGTTGAGCACCACGTGTCACAGATGATTACTGACATCGAGCAACTGTCTCATATGGGCATTGTCTTCGAGGCAGAGACCTCCATAGATTTGATTTTACAGTCTCTCTTCGACACTTGGAGTGGGTTCATCATAAATTATAATATGCTGAACCAAGATGATACTCTTGGAGAGTTAATGTCCATTCTGAAAGAGGCAGAAAAAGAGCTTCTAAAAGGCAAGAAGCGCGAGGCGCACTTCGCTTCGACATCTCAGACTCCGAGGGCTTGGCCCAATGCGACTGGAGGTGTGAAGAAGAATAAGCATATGAACAAGGGCAAGGCTAAATCATCAAAGGGTTCTGGGAAATCCAAGGACAAATCCCAAGATGTATGTCTGCAGTGCGGCAAGCGGGGTCACTGGAAGCGTGACTGCTGGGAGTACAAGGCACACATGAAGGAGATTAAAGCGGGCAAGGCACCGGCTTCAGGTATGTTTGTTATAGAAATAAACATGTCTACTTCTAGTTTTAAAAATTGGATTTTTGATTCTGGTTGTGGTACTCACATATGTACTGATGTGCAGGATCTACAGATTAGCAGAAGACTAGCCTCATGAGAGATTTATCTACGCGTCGGGAATGGGACAAGAGTTGCCATTTTGGCCGTGGGCACTTATGTTTTGGAAATGCCCTCAGGGCATGTACTTGAACTTACTAACTGTTATTTTGTACCTAAATTGACTAGGAATATATATCTGTATCTATGTTAACCTAATGCGGGTATACTTTTATATTTAGAAACACCGGGTGTTTTATGTATAAAAATGATATAGAAATTTGCACAGCTGGTGTAAATAATGGTCTTTATATTTTGAATATAAATCAATCTCAAACATATAATGTAACAAACAAAAGGCTTAAAGTAAGTAACAAAGATGAAACTTATATGTGGCATTGTCGGTTGGGACACATAAACAAGACACGTATATCCACACTTTCGAATAGTGGGTAGTTGGATGGATTTAATCCAAATTCATATGACGTCTGTGAATCTTGTTTATTAGGCAAAATGCCTAAATCACCTTTTAGCGGTAAAGGTGCACGAGCCACCGAATTGTTAGCCCCCGTTCATAATGACGTATGTGGGCCCATGTCTAGTCAGGCTAGAGGTGGATATGAATACTATGTAACCTTTACGGATGATGCATCGCGGTCTTGGAACCAACATTTTGATGAGATCATAAAAGAATATGATTTCATTCAAAACGATGATGATCTTTGTGTTTATAAGAAGGTTAGTGGGAGCGCACTGACATTCATAGTCCTTTACGTTGATGATGTATTGCTTATTGGCAATGACATTCCCATGTTAACGTCGGTGAAAGCTTGGCTTTCATTAAAATTCTCCATGAAAGATCTTGGAGAAGCATCCTTTATTCTAGGAATAAAGATCTACCGGGATAGATCTAGAAAGCTGCTTGGACTCTCCCAGAGTACATATGTTGACAAAGTGTTGAAGAGATTCAACATGGATCAGTCCAAGAGGGGACTGTTGCCAGTGTCACATTGCGTCACTCTATCTAAGGACATGTGTCCAGGTAATAAAAAGGCATTAAGATTATGACTCAACAAATAACTCTTTAAATTACCCAAACTATAATCTAACCATTTTTAAAACTGGTGATATTAGATTTTATCACAACCCTAGATATTTAATTTAGTTACAACACATAGCTAAAATTGATATAAACTTAAAAGACATACAATGAAATTGTTGAAAAGTAATTGTGGAATAATAAATTGTAATAAAAAGAAATGCTAAGGTAAAATGAATTAACTTCTACTATTTACTATTTAGATATCTCCCAATAATATATATAAATCTTGTGATATTTTAAACCAACCGTCCGGATTGGCGGTATCCTGATTAAGTCAAATTCAAATATACCAGCCATAAGGCGGAACAGAAATATAAACCAGCCATAAGGCGGAACTAAATTAAACCAACCGTCCAGAATGGCGGTATCCTCTATTAATTCAGGTTTTAAATAGTTTATATATTATATTTTAAGGGAGATTAATCTAAATAGCAAAGTAAAAGAATTACCTTTTTACCTTAGCATGGAGAAGTTACTTCCTCATGGATGAATAGTAAAAGTAAACAGATTTAAAAAGGAAAAGTACTATTTATTGAAGAAAATTACTACTACAAAACGTAATTAAAACTGAATATTTAAAGAACTTAAGAAAAGAACTCCCAATTTATATAAGAAATTTGAGAGGAATTGGTGCCTTTGAAACTGAAAAATCGAAATCTATTTATAGGCCCGAGTAGACCCTGCTCGTCGCGCCGCGCAAGCTTTTTACGCATCGCGACGCGCTGACATGGCGGCTTCTGATTGGCTGCTCGGCATTCGACACGTGGCAAGGCGGCTGGAAGAGGCGGTTCGTTGAATTTTTGACACGTGGCTCGTTGAATTTTCGACACGTGGTAAGGCGGCTGGAAGAGGCAGTTCGTTGAATTTTCGACACGTGGCTCGTTGAAATGTTGACACGTAGCATGCAGCGCACGTTAGCGGATCGCTTGAGATGATGACATGTGTCACGGTGCACGTTAGCAAAGTCAAACTTGGTATACTTTGACTTGTTGAATGGTGCACGTTAGCAGCCTCCGGCGCACGTTAGAGGTCGGGACGCCAAAGGTTTTGGTGTCGGGACTCTCCAAAATTACCAAATTACCCTTTTTGCCAAATTTCACAGTTTTACTCCAAATTACCTCCAGAATGTCCTGAAACTTTATTTAACTACAAAATAACACAAAACACATCAAAATATTCAAAAACTCAAGAAACTATACAAAATATTAAGTTAAATGTGTGGGAAATAGTGATAGTTTTACCACTCATCACATCCCCAAACCTAACTTTTGTTAGTCCTCGAGCAAAATAAAATAACATAATAAAATTTAACTAAGCCACTTTCGTAGGGATCACGATTGCATTTAGCATATGCAACAAGCCTTAAACCCATAGGTGTCCCTAGTGGACGAGTTGTAGTCTCGTGAGGGTTTACAGCAATGATACCCACAAACATTTTAATAAAGTAAAAAGTAGTGAAACTAATGCACACAAAAGCAAAAAGACAAGAGAAAATAGAATAAAGAAGTTTAGTGACTAATCAGATGAAACTTGTACTCCAAGTTACTAGTTATTTTGTTTCATTCTAAATTACCGAATAAGTAAATTCTCTGATCATTTTACCATTCTTCATATACACAGCTAAAAAAATTTTATTCAACTCATTTTTTTTTTTGCCCACAACAGTCATAAGTGCAGTTGATTGTCCTAAAGTTTTATCAAAATTCACATCTTTTGTAGTAATGGAATAACTTTTCTGATTTTTCTGATTTTTTTCTTTGAAATTTTTTTATTTATATACAATATCTTCCATCTATGTAGCGTGCTTTGGGTCGGTGGCTCCCGAACCAGATGGCTTTAGGGCACCAGGTGTTAAGACACCCCTACGGACTTAATTACTCAGACTTCAGATATATATATGTATTTTTTCATCATCTTCATCTTTGATCCATGTAGCGAGCTTTGGGCCAATGACTCCCAAACCAGTTGATTTTAGGGCATTAGGTGTTAAAACACCCTTACAGACTTAATAACTCGGATCTCAGATATTTTTTTTTTTACCCCATCACTTTTTGAGATGCTTCCTCCAATTAAACTATAGCACTGAATATTACAATCTTTTCAATTTTAGCTCATGTCAGTATATTACCATGTATGTTGATAATACCTGCCAACTAAGCATATAAAGATCTATTTAAGTCAGTTTTATGGAGAATTTACAAATAAATAATTCAAAAGGAAATAAACAAAAATTAACTTGTTTCGAAAAATGGGTTTGAAATACGTCTCAGGAGTGGAAATTCCTTACACAGCTATTTCTTACCAATTTCATCTTTTTTAATCAATATAAAAACAAAACATAAAAATAAAGAAATAACTACTACTGGTCATGGTGTGTGACTAACTGTCGAATGGACTTCCCGTTGTAGATTCCCCAGAGGGAGGGTGGAGCGAGTCTCTTAAGTACCCAAGCCTCTTAGGCTCTTATCGCTTGGTGTCAGGAATAAACAACGAGTCCTCCAAACTAGTCTATCACAACAAGCTATTGGTGAATGATTATCTAGGTGCCTTCACAGCTTTTCCTTTTAGAGAGGTAGTAAATGAAGGAAGACACCAAACCATCACCTAGCTTTAAATATGCCTTTGTTTTTTGAAATTTTTTTTTTATTTTTTTTTATTTTTTGTATTTTTCGAAAAATTTTGGACTAAAAATAAAAATACAATAAAAACAAGATACTATTAACTATTCCTCACCCCCAAACCTAAATGAGACATTGTCCCCAATGTCTTGAACAGTAGAAGAAGAGTTTAGAAGATAGTACCTGGTTGGCTGAATTACTACAAGAAAATTAAAGGTTAAGATCCAGATTTATTCGACGCTTCTTACCAAGATCATCTTCGGACCATTTTATTTTTGAAAGGATTGGATCAATTTGTGGTTCAAAAGCCAAGATTTGGTCAAACAAATCCTGGGCAGTTCTAGCAGTGAAGAGGAGTTCCTTAAGAGGTTTTGTCACGAATCCTTTCTCCGGGCATCCTCAAGAAACACACACAAAGAAAAATCATAAAATCCATCAACATTATACAGCCCAATTGGTTTCTGGTGTATGTTCAAGTTCGCCCAAGATAGCACTATAAAAATTTCCTCCAATGTGCCCAAACCTCCTGGCAAACCAATAAAAGCATCAGCACGGTTAATGATTTCTACCAGTCGTTCAGACATACCTGGCACAATTAATTCTTCTCCGTTTGAAGGTCCAATAAGATTCACCTATGCCAAAGGTTTTGGGATAATTCCCAAAACTGAACTGCCTCTATCATGTACAGCCTTTGAAATGGTTCCCATAAGTCCAAGATTGCCCCCGCCATATACTAAGTACATATTCTTTTTAGCCATGACTCGACCCAATTCTTGTGCTGCCTCTATGTATTGTGGATTAGTACCAACACTAGTACCACAAAACACACAGATGTTTTCAACTCGTCTACTTGAAGTGGCTTCCATTTTTTTACTCTGGATGTCTTCAAACGTGCAATGATGAATTGAATTTATAGAACCTGAAAAGGGTGAGCAATAATAGCACTAGTACATGCTAGATGATATTATTAGTTAAACAGTAAAATAAATCATGATAGTAAAAAAGGTCTGGATCTGTCGAAGAAAATAACAAAATAAATTACAATTATTAGGAAAAGACAAAGAGATATAATATGTACAAAAAAAGTAACGGCTTGATTGACATCTATGCGTCAGGGACAAGCTTCCCATCCAATTTTCTTATAAATTGGCAAACAGGGTCTTTTTGAGTCAGATTTCCAAGACTTAACTGTTGTCTTTCTTTTTGGAATTGTGTGTGTAATTTATTAATAGCTATATGAACATATCCACTGGAATGTGTCTCAAGAGTCGAAGATATGTCATCTACAGACTCCTTACTCAAGCCATCCCTAATGAATTTAATTTTATCTTCACGATTATCAGACACCATTCCTAATGAACGACAACGAGTATTACAATTCCAACGCGCACATTTGAAAAAAATACCCATTTTCTTAGCTCTACGTTTCTTGGCATAGGTGCTTCTTCCAAAACCAGGCAAGTAAGAAATACAAGAATCAGAATACTCATCTGCAAATCGGACCTGCGCTTCGATCACCCAACGAATGTCATTAGGAATACCATGGATTGTCAGTAGTCTCATTCGTTCCAAGCGAGCTTTGTAAACTTTTATCTGAGAATTTTGAGGGAGAGAAGGAAATTGCTTGTGAAGATTTGCGAGAACTTCTTCCATCCTGAAATGTCTTAACCTGCAAAAACTAAACACATAAAATAAAATCACACCAAATTGCAATATATACAAAAATTGCATGGGTTGCCTCCCTGCTAGCGCTAAGTTTTAATGTCGTCAGCTAGACGTGACTTCTCGAACGTTATGCTGAATCTGAAAGTGTGACACTTTCTTTTTGTCTCTCCAACGGTTCTCCCCAGTAGTGCTTGACACGCTGACTATTAACTTTGAATGTGTTGTTGGTGTTGGGATCCAGTAACTTAACAGCTCCATATGGTAAAACCTGAGTAATCACAAATGGACCTGACCACCTTGATTTCAACTTTCCAGGGAAAAGTTTCAACCTCGAATTGTATAACAACACATGTTGCCTTGGTTTCAACTGTCTGTGCACTATTTTTAGGTCATGCCACTTCTTGGTCTTTTCCTTGTACAATTTGGCATTCTCATAAGCATGTAGGTGAAATTCCTCCAATTCATTGAGTTGGTGAAGTCTTTTCTTTCCTGCAGCTTGTGGATCAAGATTCAACTTCTTCAGTGCTCAGTATGTTTTGTGTTCAAGCTCAACTGGCAGATGGCATGCTCTCCCAAACACCAATTGATATGGGGACATACCAATGGGTGTTTTGTAAGCTGTACGGTAGGCCCATAATGCATCATCCAATTTTGTAGACCAGTCCCTCCTTGTTGATCCAACGGTTCTCTCCAAGATTCTTTTGATTTCTCTGTTTGAAACTTCAACTTGCCCATTTGACTGTGGATGGTAGGCTGTGGCAACCTTGTGAGTAACTCCGTATTTGGATAGAAGTGCATCAAAATATATGTTGCAGAAATGTGTGCCACAATCACTGATAATTGCCCGAGGTGTTCTGAATCGAGTAAAAATATTCTTTTTCAAGAATTTGATCACCACTTTTGAATCATTGGATGGTAGTGCAATTGCTTCAACCTATTTTGAGATGTAATCTACAGCAACCAAGATGTACAGGTTTCCGAATGATGGAACAAAGGGTCCCATAAAATTCAATCCCCAAACATCAAATATCTCTACTTCCAGAAATATTTGCAACGGTCCTTCATTTCTTCTCGAAATATTCCTCATTCTCTGACACCCGTCATATTGAAGAACAAACAAGTGAGCATCTTTAAAAAGAGAGGCCAGAAAAAACCTGATTGAAGGACTTAGCTGCAGTTTTATTCCCGCTGAGTGTCCGTCGTATGGTGATGAATGACAGTGCTGCAAAACACTATTGAACTCTTACTGTGGAACACATCGTCTTTGTAATTGATCAGCACATCGTTTGAACAGGTATGGCTCATCCCAGACATAATGTTTGATTTCTTTGAAGAATTTCTTCTGTTGCTGAGTTGTCCATTCCAACGGCCATTTTCCTGACACTATGTAGTTAACATTGTCAACATACCAAGGGACTTCCTGCTATTTTATGGCAAACAGCTGTTCATCTGGAAAAGTTTCTTTGATTGATAATTCTTTGCTAGCTGTTTCTCTTTTATCGAGCCTCGATAGATGATCTACCACTTGGTTTTCTGTTCTTTTCCTGTCTCTGATCTCCACATCGAATTCTTGCAGAAGAAGTATCCAACAGATCAATCTGGGTTTGGCATCTTTCTTCGCGATCAGGTATTTGATTGCTGAATGATCTGTGTAGACCACCACTTTGGGACCCAACAGATAAGAGCGGAATTTGTCAAAATGAACACAACTGCAAGGAACTCCTTTTCAGTGGTTGTGTAGTTGAGGTGAGCTTCATTCAAAGTTCTGCTGGAGTAGTAAATGGTGTGGAATATCTTTGCTTTGCGTTGTCCCAAAACTGCACCTACAGCACAATCACTAGCATCACACATTACCTCAAATGGAAGAGTCCAATCTGGTGCTACTATGATGGGGGAAGAGACTAGCTTCGATTTTAAGATCTCAAAAACTTCCTGGAATTCTTTGGTGAAGTTGAAAGACACATCCTTTTCCAGAAGATTGCAAAGAGGTTTTGCAATTTTGGAAAAGTCTTTGATAAATCTCCTATAAAAACCTGAATGTCCAAGAAAACTCTGAATTCCTTTGACTGATGTTGGTGGAGGTAGTTTTTCAATTGTCTCGAGCTTTGCTTTGTCTACCTCGATTCCCTTTTGTGAGATCCGGTGTCCAAGAACTATGCATTCCTGCACCAAAAAGTGGCATTTCTCGCAATTGAGTATCAGGTTTGTATCTTCACATCTTTGTAATACCTGTTTCAGATTTAGCAAACAATGATCAAACAAATCTCCAAACACAGAAAAGTCATCCATGAAAACCTCCATACTCTGCTCCAGCATGTCTGAGAAGATGGCCATCATGCAACGCTGAAATATGGCAGGAGCATTACATAATCCAAATGGCATTCTGCGGAAAGCAAAAGTACCATATGGACATGTAAAGGTGGTTTTCACCTTATCTTCTGGGGCGATGGCAATATGATTGTATCGTGAGTATCCATCCAGAAAGCAATAGAACTCATGTCCCGCCAATTTGTCCAGCATCTGATCAATGAATGGCAGTGGAAAATGATCCTTCCTCGTGGCTTTGTTCAGCTTCCTGTAGTCCATACATACTCTCCATCCAGTCACCGTTCTTGTTGGGATTAGTTCATTCTTTTCATTGGTAACCACAGTAATTCCTCCTTTCTTCGGCATACACTACATAGGACTCACCCAACTACTGTCTGAGATGGGGTATATAGTTTGAATAACGGAACAGTGAGCTGGAAATCTTCCAAGAAAGATACCGTTACCGAATAAATAACAAAAGCGGAACTTTGCTGCAACTGACGCAACAAAAGTAGCATTTTGGATCTAAGCAATTCTAATTAGATTAGAAATAGTTCTGTTAGCATCTGAGCTAGGCTACAGCACAGGCTAAAGAATTAACGGTCTCATCAATGATCAGATGTGTAGTTCATATAGTTTCATCTGATTCGATCTGATCATACATCTTGGCGATGTGATGATCGAATAAATCGCATCAGATGATAACCTTGTAAATCCATAGACGAAAGCTGTTTCTCAGCAGAAGTTTGAGCCACCCGTTCATAGTTCAGGTGTAAGACACCTGAGCGATTGGCTATAGGCCAAGTGGGAAATTGTTGGACAATTATGACTTATAGCATCACTATTTGTACAGATCATGGTGTGTTGTACAAATTAACTATGTGACAAAGGAAATTGCTCTTTTTTCATATGTAATTGGATTACCAAGATACATAAATGATAAAAGTCCTTATGATTAGTTCCGGATTGAGATGATATGAGACAGTATCAATCCATAAAGGTTTAATCATTAAACATCCCTAGTCGTAGTATTATCGAGACTGGACATCGGTAATACGGAATAGACTAGCATTGCCCTTGTGCGCGTTATGGGAGCATAACGACATAGTTCTCATATATTTAAGTATTGGAGACTTATGCGAGTGCGATAGGAGGTTGTGTTTTACCGATGGTACGGAAAACAGCTTCGCTCTGGATAGACCCCGTAGAATCCCATTGGTAGTATGTCTGTGTGTCTATGGGAGTCCGCTTCAAGGTATGTGTATTTGGTCTTAACTTGAGACTTTCACCGCTAATACTTACGATAATCAATATACTTTGGTTTTGGTCATCTAGAGCTTTAACCGGTTCTGTGTACGCCTCTTCTAGGTATATTGAGAATCGTGGTGTATTGGGTGTGATGTCAAGATGGAAGTATCACTTCATACATATGGAGATGATGATCACGTAGGATACGGAACTGGTGCTCTTTTATGCTGCAGCTATCGGGCAAACGAGTTGATTTAGAATTAATTCGTTAGCGACGTGAATAGTAATTTTACTAGGCATAATTATTTAATTAAATTTGATTTAATTACGTCGCAACGGAAAATTCGTTAATTCGGAATTAACGAACCCGATCTCGGGAGTGTTTGCGGGCCACTCGCATTTCGAATCAAGTGGGGCCCACAAGTCACGTCACGCATCATATCATTTATCAATCAAGTGATAGATGTCTTTTCACTTTGAGTGATATAATGTCAAGTCACTTTTGAGTGATGGTTTGATGGTTGAGTGTAAATCACTCAAATATGACTTGAAAGACATATATCATTATTTTATTATTTGGTATTTTGACTTTCAATTTTTGGTATATGATATCATAACACACAAAAGAACCTGATTCTCTCTTTCTCCTCTCCATGTCTCGGCCAAGGGCCATTTTCTTTCATCTTCTTCATTTAGGCTAGGCCGAAAATGATAAAAGGTAAAAGGGAAGATTTGTGGCAAATCTTTCCAATGCTAGCACATAAAGAGATACAAAGGTGATAGGGAAACCTTTCCCATGAGCATGGTGTTGGAGTTTTCTAAGGTCCCAATGATCAATAAACAAGCATGATTTAAGTGCGAATACAAATCGAGGAAGTTGCGGAATACTTACATCGAGCGGTTGAGCGATGCGACAATGAACAAAACTCATTTTCTGCCCATACGGACTGCTCGGCAGTGAGCAGAATTTTGTCCTCCATTTTTCAGTTTTGAGCCAAGTTCCAAGCTCCAAGCTTGCATGAAACGATTCCCGGCTCATGGGTGGACTTCCCTATCACCTCTTCATGTCTCTCGGAGTGCTAGCTCTCTTGATTTTTGCCACAAAAATCCACACTATTGCTTCCCTCATTCACTGTTTTTACAGCAGAAAATAGTGAAGGAAATGCCCTCCATGGGAGTGAAGAAGAGAGGAAAGATGGAGGAGAGAGAGAGAGATAAAAGTGTTAAGTGAAATTGGTAATTGATTTCTAAAATCAAATACACAATTTTGGTTCCAAAAGGCAAAGCAATCAATGCCCACAAATGCCAACCACACACATCACTCAATCACATCAATCAAGTGTCAAGTCACATCAATCAAGTTGTCAAGTCACATCACTCAAAGTGACAAGTGATTTGACGCTTGAAGTGACTAGCGATTTGACACATGATGCGACTAATGATTTGACGCTTGATTTGACTTGCGTGCCGCACTCGAATTCGAAATGCGAATGCGCTCGTTCGTTAATTCCAAATTAACGATTTATTCGTTGCGTCGTAATTAAATCTAATTTAATTAAATAATCATGCCAAGCATAATTACTATTCACATCGCTAACGAATTAATTCTAAATTAATTCGTTTGCCCGAATTAAAATATAATTTTAATTCCGTGTCGAAATCCAATTTCGTTTAATATATCAAATATATTAATTTACCGATTAATTCCAAATTAATCGTTATCTCTCTTTAAATGATATTTTTTCCTAGATAAAATATTTTCGCAATTAATCCCAGATTAATTTTCTCTCTCTACTAATTAATCCCAGATTAATTAATTGCGAGTCATACGTCATTAGTGAATCTTCAGGAAGCGACCCATGAGATCCCTGGATATGTTGGTAGTAAATACGGTCGTCGGACTATCTGAACACGTACTTACCAAGTACTACATTTTACCCATTTACAAGACAAGGTTGGCCTCTAGCAAAGCGCCATGCCTACCCAATTCTCCAGAAATATACTTACATGAATATAAGATCTGTATCAGGCGTAGTATACGTAGTATCGCGTATTTTGATCCAGTATCGGATGATCACATGCGAGGCCTGGGGCTGGTACAGTGTCTGCCCCGTACGAAGCATATATCGGATTACGAGCAGCTAGTCTCTTTATTATCGGATAATCATGACCAAGTCATATTATCCCGACGGTTGCAACCTTTATAGAGAACCAGTTCTGTATCCTTACGCGATCATCATCTCCACTATGACTGGAGTGATACTTCCGTCTTGATATCACACCCAATACACTAGGATTCTCGATATACCCAGAAGAGGCGTACAAAAAAGCCGGTTAAAGCCCTGGACGACCACAACCAAAGTATATTGATTGTCGCAAGTATTAGCGGTGCAAGTCTCAGGTTAAGACCAAATACACCTACCCTGATTTCGGACTTCCATAGACACATAGTCATACTACTAATGGAATTCTGAGGGGTCTATCCAGAGTGAAGTTGTTTTCCGTACCATCGGTAAAACACACCCTCATATTACACTTGCATGAGTATCCTATACCCAAATATATGAGAACTATGTCGTTGTGCCCTCACAAACGCGCACAAGTGTAATACTAGTCTTTTACGTATTTATCAATGTCCAATCTCGATAATACTCTGACTATGGATATTTAATGATTGATCCTTCGTGGATTGATACTGTCTCATATCATTCTCAATCCAGGAATAAATCATAAGGACCTCCTATCATTTATATATCTTGGTGATCTAATCACAAATGATAAGAGAGCAATCTCCTTTGTCACATAGTTAATTTGTACATCAACACCATGATCTGTACAAATAGTGACGCTATGGGTCATAACTATCCAACACATGGAATCCTCACATGAAACTTGAAGCTTGAAGATCATCCATGAAGCACAAAGAATAGCCATGGCCGAACCTATGAGGGAAAGCTTCAAAGGAAATTTTTGTGTTCAAAGCTTCTCACATCCGATCAATATAAGTATAATTCCACCATACTTCTTGATGTATTCACACATGATTTCTTGCTTGAATGATCCTTGGGACTATAGTAGAAACCCAACAATGATTAGTATAAGATCATTCATTGCACAAGCAGTGGGAGTAATTAGTCGTTTTATGGAGAATCCTGGTAGAGAGCATTGGAATGTTGTTAAGAGGGTCCTTAGATATATCAAATGAATCTCATATGCTGCATTATATTATTGAGGATTAAAATTAGTTTTCAGAGAATACTTGGATTCAGATTTTACAAGAGATCTTGGTAAAAAAATCACTACATGTTATGTGTTTGTACTTGCGAAAAGAGCAGTGAGCCAGGTATCTAAGTTACAGAGTGTTGTGGTGTGATACCTCTCTTTTTTTATCAAGTTATTATTCTTATATCACACTCAAACCTAACTAAACCCCACATAATTATCATTTAACCAATATGTTTGTTTGTCTCATAATTTAAATAAAACACTCAACCACCCAAAACCACTACTCCTAACACCACCCAACTTCTTCTAATAAAAAAATTATCCTTGAAATCTTTCAATGGCAGCAACAGCTGCTTCTGTCGTAGAAATGGCATTTGTCAAAGAACTAGCTGAATCTCCTAGGCTCACCTTCATTCCTTCTTCATACACTTTCATTTAAAATCAGTAAGATCATGATCAAGCTATTTTAGATGATTCAATCCCAATTATTTATTTCTCTTTACTAATCTCTTTGGACCCTCATCAATGGTCCAAATTCATCCAAGAGCTTGGTAAAGCCTGCACCAACTGAGGCTTCTTCTGTTGGACAATTATGACCCATAGCACCACTATTTGTATAGAACATAGTGTTGTTGTACAAATTAACTATGTGACAAAGGAAATTGATCTTTTATCATTTGTAATTGGATTATCGGGATATATAAATGATAAAAGTCTGTATGATTAGTACCAGATTAATAAGCAGTTGTAGTATTATCGAGACTGGACATCGATAATGTGGAATAGACTAGTATTACACTTGTGCGTGTTATAGAAGCGTAACGGTATAGTTCTCATATATTTGGGTATTGGATACTCATGCAAGTGTAATAGGAAGTTCTGTTTACCGATGGTCCAGAAACAGCTTCGCTCTCGATAGACCCCTCGAAATCCCATTGGTAGAATGACTATGTGTCTATGGGAATCCAAATCAGGGTAGGTGTATTTGGTCTTAACCAGAGACTTGCATCACTATTACTTGCGACAATCAGTATACTTTGGTTTTGGTAGTCCGAGGCTTCAATAGGTTTTGTGTACGCCTCTTCTGGGTATACTGAGAATCGTAGTGTATTGGGTGTGATGTCAAGATGGAAGTATCACTTCAGTCATATGGAGATGATGATCACGTATGATACGGAACTAGTACTCTTAAGTACTACAGTCATCGGGATAATATGGCTAGGTTATGATTATCCGATAATAGAGACTAGTTATCCGAGATCCGATATGTGCTTCA
This sequence comes from Zanthoxylum bungeanum, assembly GCA_019454045.1. Classification (NCBI taxonomy): domain Eukaryota; kingdom Viridiplantae; phylum Streptophyta; class Magnoliopsida; order Sapindales; family Rutaceae; genus Zanthoxylum; species Zanthoxylum bungeanum. The sequence continues at coordinate 44,177 of SKCR01039157.1, read as the reverse complement.
TACGGGGCAGACATAATTCCAGCCTCATGCCTTACATGTGACATCCGATACTGGATCATAATACGCAATACTACATATACTACGCCTAACAAAGATTACATATTCCTTAAAAGAATATTTCTGGAGAATTGGGTAGGCACGGTACTTTGCTAGAAGCCAACCATGTCTTGTAAATCGATAAAAATGTGGTACAGGGTACTCACGTGTTCGGATAGTCCGACCACCGGATTTACTGCCAACATATCCAGAGATCTCATGGGTCACTTTCCGAAGATTCACCGATGACGTATGACTCGAAAATAATTAATCTGGGATTAATTAAAGAGAGAGAGAAAATTAATCTAGGATTAATTACTGTAAGAATTTATCTGGGATAAAATTCAATTAGAAGAGAGAGAATGATTAATTCGAAATTAATTGATTAAATAATATATTCGATATATTATATGAAATTATATTTCATAATGGAATTAAAATTGGATTTTAATTCGAGCGAACGAATTAATTTAGAATTAATTCGAGAGCGACTTTAATAGTAATTTTACTAGGCATAAGTATTTAATTAAATTTGATTTAATTAAGTCGCAATGGAAAATTCGTTAATTCGGAATTAACAAACCTGAGCCCGGAATGTGTTTGCGGGCCCACTCGGATTTTGAATTAAAGTGGGGCCCACACAAGTCACATCACCTAGTCAACTTTATCAACTTTTGGTTGATAAAAGTTGGTGGAATTTTGGTAACTTGTCTTACACACAAACTTGATTTGGGAAAGACATATACCAAAGATTTGATTTTGGTATTATGTAATTGACTTTTGGAAAATCATTTTTACATAACACATCAAAAATACATTTCTTTTCCTCTCCCACCATAGCTTGGCCGAAACTCTCCCCTCATTTTCTCTCAAAGTGGTGTGAACCTAGGGTTCACATTTGAAGATTTTTGTTTCAAAATCATGCATGCTAGCACATCAAAGAAGTCATTCAAAGGGTTAGGGACACTAACCCTTGAGTTTGGAATTCAAGAATCAAAGTTTGGAGCTCAACATACAAACTAGGGAGATCTTGGAACACTACACAAAAGGTTGGAAATTTTGTTATCTCCTACATCCTCATAGCCGATCTATGTAAGTATTTTTCCGCTATTTTACATATTTTATTCACACATCTTTTATGCTTAATGATCTTGGATTTGTTCTTAGAGAACCAAACAATGGTATCAAAGCCTAAATTAAGCATGAAATGAACTTAGGGTTTATATACTTTAATTTCGGATTTTGTGATTTGAGCATGATTTCTTCAAATTGATGATTTGGTTGAACTTGGATGATGTTAAATTAGATTTGTGCATCTTAGGAATTGAGTAAATGAATTGGATTTATTTTCCCTTAATTCCATATTCTTGGCTGAATTTGATAACCCTTGTAGCTCTTGGTGATTTTTTATTTTAGACCATTGGATGTGTTTAAAATACATGGATATATTGATTTGTGATTTAATTGGATTGAAATCAAAATTGATGAAAAATATCATTTATTGCCGTGAGCCTTGGAAGCATGTGGGAGTTTGATTTTGCTTCAATTATGTTGGACATGAATTGATGATGATTAAGCATGATTAATTAATTAAATTGGTGTTTTGGAAATATCAATTTAAATAATTAATTATGGCTATACACTTGAATTAAATAATTATGATATTTGAAATATTAGAATTTAATTAATTAGGCTTAATTTAGAATTGGGCTAAATTATCATATTTGGGCCTAATGGGCTTGGTTGGGCCAAGTTGGTTTAAGACAATTGGATTGGATCCAAATTGGGCCTAAAACCATTCCATTAAATCTAAATATACTAAATGGGCCTTTTAAAATTTAATTGAGCCCAATGGGCCGAAATTAATTTTATGGCATATAGGGTGATTCCTTTATTGGGCCTTGGTATTTGGGTTTGACCCATATTTACCAAAGCCAATGTCTTAAGAAATTAATTGAAAGCCCATAGGACTTTAATTAAATTGACATTGGATGTTAATTGGGCTTTGAGACCCATTAAGATTAGATTTAGAATCTAAGTATTAAAAGAGTAATTATTTAATTTGGAATTAAATAAAGAATTTGTATTGAATACAAATTAAATTGGATTTAAAATTTTAGTTCGATATAATTCAAGAATACGCACTTGGAGTACTTATTCTTAAACGAGTTGGACTCGCGCAAATCAAATCATTGTTTGAACATTGGATGATCACTTAATTCAAAGATTAATTAATTAGATTAGATTAATTGAATAACATGCTTTGTGTGAATACATGGATGTATTGTATGAATAATGTATATCGGATGGATATTAGATGGGTGAGGGCAATTTTCGAAGTTATTGTCATAAATTTAGAATTTATTAAATTGGACTTGCGTGAGCCTTTATCTCTCGACTCTTTGTAATTCTCTTCTCACCAATTCCCCTCAATGTAAATGAGGTTTCTTTATTGTATGATGTAATTAGGTAGAAGTTCGAATAGTGATAGCCGGGGAGAGGAAATGGAGTGATTTGTTCTATAAACAATTTGTGAGATATCCATCCGTATATCCTTATAAATTTTATCGTGCCTTATTATGCTTTTAGAATGCATGCTTAAGTGTGTATGATGAGACCTAATTAATGATAATTAATTGGTTGCTAAGTACGTGAAAGAATTTGAACAAATATTATGCGATTTCCTTCCATTGAGTGATTCTCTCTCCAGATCCAAGATTGGCATTGGTTTGTTCGCCAAAGTCAAGACCTTTATCCATCGCGGATGTGTTTGAATCAGGAAGACTTTGTTCCATATTGTACGTCTTGGGCAAGTTGTGATTTGTTGGCCAAAGTCAACGTCACTTCTTATTCATCGGCCTTGATTACGAAGCTTTCCCACTGTCAATGGGTCATGCTTAACTAGAATCATTAAGCTTGTTGAGCCAAAGCCAAGGTTTAATTGATTTAGAGGAAAAGGTTAGGTAATATATTGGATATATTGACATATATTTGATATATGTTTCAGACTTGGAGGTCTTCCTACCGTATCTAGGAATTGGATGGGATCCAATTGATCTTAGAGATCTACCTAGTTAAGTTTCATACAGCTTGTTGGCAAAATCAAGGTTGTGTGTTATTTAACGGGATCCTAGCCTACTAAGAAAATAGGTTTCCCGAGTACTCTACATAGGATTAGAGGCTCGCCGAAAAATAGTGGGAGGCAAGTATTAAATTTACAATTTCGTTTAGATACTTTTCGATACGCGCTCATTTCATTTTTCATCATTATTTATAAATATATTAGTTTGACTAATATTTAATTGTTGTTTTAATTTAACAGTTGGACTTTATTCAAACTACTTCATTTGTGGTTAGTTATATAATTGGATTATAGTAATCAATACATTTGAATTTAACCGATCAATTATAGTTGAATATATAGTTAGACTATAGTAATCATTACATTTGATTGTACCCAAAATTATTGATTGGATGGTTGGACTATTGGAATCAAGATAACTGAAAGATTAGCGTTTAGAACATAATCCTGGGTGAAAATGTCTTTAAACGGCTCCAATTTTCAGATTAGGAATAGAACCTTATGATAGTCCTGGGAACTGAGAAGTTATTCTATTCGATAGAGAAACCTATCGGGCCTGAGCTAGGAGTTGAGAAAATAGTGGAGCATGAGCTTTGGAAGACTCATGGTGATGATAACTTTAGTGCTCAATCCATTATGCTTGCCGCAATGACTCTTTAATTCCATCGTCAGAACTAAAGATTGGATCTTTATACCATGATGTTGAAATTAAAGATCTTCATATATCTAACCTTAGATCTAGAAGTACGAATTACAAAAGAAGCTCTTTCGCTTGCCTATGTCAGAGGGTACATCTATCGAGCACTAGGTGTTGCAGATGATTACTGACATCGAACAACAAAGTTAGCTGGGCATTACCTACTTGGCTGAGACTTCTAAAGATTTGATCTTACAGTCTTTACCTAAATGCTGGGATGTTCGGGTTTCTAGTTAGTCCCAATGATCAAATCAAGCAATGAAAATACATGTGAATACATCAAGAAGTACGGTGGAATCATACTTACATTGATCAGATTTGATGCGTCGAAGAACAAAAATTTTCCTCTTTGTTGATGAAGCATTCGACCATGCCTAAAATTTTGCTCCATGATTTTCGGCCATCATCATTTGTTGGTTCTAAGCTCCAAGCTTTGTAAATGGTGATTTCATGCTCACAAGTGAGTTTCCCTATCACCTTGTATAACTCTTTGGTGTTTGCTAGCACCTTGAAGATTTTCCACAAGTCTCCATAATCTTCTTTGTAGTTCTCGGCCTTGCCAATAAAAATGGAGAAAGAAGATTTTGGCCCTTAGCCGAATAGATGAAGAGAGAAAGATGGCCATGTTGGCCGATATGAGAGGGAAGAATAAGGCCCTTGGCCGAATTCCATTGAGAGAGAGATAAGATTTTTTTTTTTTTTTTTTTGTATATCTTATACACAAAACCAAAAAGTCAAATACCAAAAAATAAAATAATAATATATGTCTTTCAAGCCATCAAAAGCTTTCCAACCACTTACATCAATCATGAATAGTGACATTATGTCAATCACTCAAAGTGATGTGACTTACATCACAAGAATGACTAATGATTTTACGCTTGATTTGACTTGTGGGCCCCACTGATTCGAAATACGAGCGACCCCGTAAACACTCCCGGGCTCTGATTCACTAATTCCGAATTAACGAATTTTCCGCTGCGACGTAATTAAATCAAATTTAATTAAATAATTATGCCTAGCAAAATTACTATTCACGTCGCTAATGAATTAATTATAAATTAACTCGTTTGCCCGAATTAAAATCTAATTTTAATTCCGCGTCGAAATCCAATTTCGTTTAATATATCAAATATATTATTTTATCGATTAATTCCAAATTAATCATTTCTCTCTCTTTAAATAATATTTTATCTCAGATAAAATATCTTCGTAATTAATCCCAGATTAATTTTCTCTCTCATCTAATTAATCCCAGATTAATAAAGTGAAAGTCATACGACATCGGTGAATCTTCGGGAAGCGACCCATGAGATCTCCAGATATGTTGGCAGTAAATCCGGTTATCGGACTATCCGAATACGCACGTACCTAGTACTACGTTTTTACCGATTTACAAGACATGGTTGGCTTCTAGCAAAGCACCGTGCCTACCCAATTCTCAAGAAATATTCTTAAAGGAATATACGATCTATGTCAGGCGTAGTATACATAGTATATGTGTATATCGATCCAGTATCAGATGTCACGTGTTAGGCCTGAGGCTGGAAATGTGTCTGCCCCGTACGAAGCACATATCGGATCTCTGGTAACTAGTCTCTATAATCGGATAAACATGACCTAGTTATATTATCCCGATAGCTGCAGCATATAAGAGCACCAGTTCCGTATCTTACATGATCATCATCTCCACTATGACTGGAGTGACACTTCTATCTCAACATCACACCCAATACACTACGATTCTCGATATACCCAGAAGAGGCGTACACAGAACCGATTAAAGCCCTGGATGACCAAAACCAAAGTATATTGATTGTCGCAAATATTAGCGGTGCAAGTCTCAGGTTAAGACCAAATACACATACCCTGAAGCGGACTCCCATAGACACATAGACATATTACCAATGGGATTCTGCGGGGTCTATCCAGAGTGAAGCTATTTTCCGTACCATCAGTAAAACACAACCTCCTATCGCACTTGCATAAGTATCCAATACTTAAACATATGAAAACTGTGTCGTTATGCTCCCACAACGCGCACAAGTGCAATACTAGTCTATTCTGCATAATCGATGTCCAATCTCGATAATATTACGACTAGGGATGTTTAATGATTAAACCTTTTATGGATTAATACTGTCTCATATCATCTCAATCTGGAACTAATCAAAAGGACTTCTATCATTTATGTATCTTGGTAATCCAATTACAAATGATAAAAGGGCAATTTCCTTTGTCACATAGTTAATTTGTACAATAACACCGTGTTCTGTACAAATAGTGATGCTATGGGTCATAATTATCCAACAATCTCCCACTTGGCCTATAGCCAATCACTTCTGTGTCTTACACCTGAACTATATACGGGTGGCTCAAACTTCTACTGAGAAACAGCTTTTGTCAGTGGATTTATAAGGTTATCATCTGATGCGATTTATTCGATCATCACATCGCCACGATGTATGATTCGATGAATCAGATGAATCCATATGAAGTACATATCAGATCGTTAATGAGACAGTTAATTCTTTAGCCTATGTTGTAGCCTAGCTCAGCTGCTAACAGAATTTTATCTAATCTAATTAGAATTATTTAGATCCAAAATGCTACTTTTGTTGCAACAGTTGCAGCAAGGTTCCGCTTTTGTTGTTTATTCGTTAACAGTATCTGCTTGGAAGATTTCCAGCTCACTGTTCCGTTATTCAAACTATATAGTACCGTTTTGCTACTTATAGTCGTCTTTGTCGGTATGGAAACTTGCAGTAGTGAACCTAGTCACTTCAAGTTCTCCTTCTCCATAGTATAAGACAGCATCCTTAGTTCCTCTAAGATACTAAAGGATGTTCTTAACATCAATCCAGTGACTTTCACTTGGATTGCCTGATTGTGATTCCATATGCTCAAAGCATATGAGACACCAGGTCACATACATTTATTTCAATGTACGAGTACTCAGAGAGTGTCAACAACTTTTAGATCTATCCCAGTAGATCTTTATTCCTAGAATAAAGGTTGTCTCTCCCAAAAATTCTACAGAGAATTTTCATGAAAGCCAAGTTTTCACCGATTGTAATATGGGAATTTCATTTCCAAGAAATGATAAGTCATCATTTTATAGGACATTCACTATCAGTGCGCTCCCACTAACCTCCTTATATACACAAGAATTATATCGTTTTGAATTAAATCATATACCATTATGATTACATCAAAACGATTGTTCCAAGAAAATAATGCTTGCTTCAATCCATACATGGATCGAATTAACTCGCAAACATTGTTTGCTTGTTTTGGTACGAAAAAACCATTAGGATGTTGATAAACATCCTCCAAAACCATTAAGGAAAACGATCTTGACGTTCTGCTGCCATATTTCATAAATGAAACATGCAACATTAGCAAGCATTATCCAAATGGATTCAACCATGGCAACGACAAAAGGATTCGTCGTAATCAACACCATTTTGATGACAATACCCTTTCTGTATAAGCCTAGCTTTATACATTTATATGATGACATCCATGTATGTCTTCCTTGAAGACCTTTACAGTACCAACAGACACAATGTATTATGGTACAACAACCAGTCCATACTTGGTTGATTTACATGGAATCCATTTCTGACATTATGGCACTTTGCCATAATAGGTAGTCGATACCTTGTATCACTTCCTCATACGTAGTCATTTTTCTCAATAAGATTGACATCTTTATGAGGTGAGATCAGAAACCCATACCTCTCAGGTTGTCTTCTGACTCTCTCCGACTACACGATTATTGTGTATTTGAAGATTATGGTACAATTTCATCCTTGATGAACTGTTTGTGTTCCATTAAGGAATTGGTACCTGGAACAGTATTACTACGATTTTCATCGAGTTTTACTATCCCCCCACTTACCATTGCATATAGGTATTCCTCTTAAGAAAACCGCATGGTGAACAATAATTAAAATTGTTCTCTTGTGAGTTGTATAAGTACTATACTTTGATTTCCCTAGGATAACCAATTACAGATAGGCACTTATCCAATTTGGGTTCTAGTTTGGTATCATCCAAACGTATGTCTAGCATTCCCAAATCTTCAGGAATGAGAAAACCCGGTTTCTTTCCTGTTCATATCTAATATGAATTCTGTCCAACAAATTTTCATGGAACCTTATTCAAAATAAGTATTGCACTGTTTAATGCTTATCCCTTTGAAGGAAAATGGTAGCTCAGAGAGACTCATGATTAACCTTATCATGTCCAATAAAATTGGTTTCTCCGTTTGGACACACCGTCAAATTGACGTGTTCCGAGAGGAGTCCTCATTGAAAGAATACTATACTCTTTCAAGCATTCGAGAAACTTATTGCTTAAGTATTTTCATCATGGTCTAACCGTGACGAAATAATACGTTAGCCGGTCTGTTTGTCTACTTTGTGTCGAAACTTCTGAAACTTTCTGATTTATGTTTCATAAGAAACACATAACCGTAACGCGATACCACATCCGTAAAGGTTACAAAGTATTCATATCCACCTCTAGCCTAGATAGATATGGGCCCACTTACGTCACTATGAACAATGGCTAACAGATCGGTGGCATTCACACTTCTACCAAGTAAAAGGTATTTTAGGTACTTTACCTAATAAACTAGATTCATAGACATCATTTGAATAGAATCAAATATGTCCCAGTATCCACTCTTCAAAAGTGTGGATATATGAGTCTTGTTTAATGTGTCTCAGACATACTGCCACAAATAAGTCTTATCTGATCAAATCAGTTTGAGCTACTTGTTTGTCATGTTATATGTTTGAGATTTATTTATATTCAAAATATAAATACTGTTATTCACATCTAATGTGTTTATCTCAATATCATCTTTATAAAATAAAACACTTAAGTATTCTAGAATATAAAGGTATACTCGCAACGAGTTATACTCGATATAGAGATAATGTTTCTAGTCAAACTAGATATAATTAATAGTTTCCTAATTTAAGTACACACCCGAAGGGTAGTTCCCAAATTTAGGTATCTACGGTTAAAACAGCGACTGTCGTCTCGTTTCCTATTTGCAGATAAATCTCATCTGAAGTCAGTATCCTGCTAATAAGCAGATTCTGCCCATCAATACATATTTATGTACCACATTTAGTATCTAAAATCCAATTTTAATACTAGTAGTGAACATGTTTATGACAATCATTCTTGAAGTCGGACCCTTGCTCCTCTTCGATTCCTTCATGTATGCCTTGTTCATACGACATTCACGCTTCAAGTGACCCCATTTGCCACAGTTTAGGCAGACATCTTGGGATATGTCATTTGTCTTCCTATAAGACTGTGATGATTTTGCCTTTGCCCTTTTCTACATCCCAGAAGCCTTCAGCCAAGCTTTGGCCTGCTGGGATATCGAAATGAGATGCGCCTTGCGCTTCTTACCATTATTGTAAACTTTGGCTTTGTCTCCTTGAGCATAGCCATTAACTCTCCAAGAGTTTTCTATTGCAATTAATGCTTCTAAGATCTAAGTATAGACCTATGAAGATCCTTTAATTTCAACATCATGGTTAAAGATCTAATCTTTAGTTATGACGATGAAATTAAGGAGTCATTATGACAAGGATAATGGATTAAGCACTAAATTTATCATCACATGAATCTTCCAAAGATCATGCTCTACTATTTGCTTAACTCCGGGCGTAGGCTCGAGATGTCATTTGATAAAAAAATTAACTTCTCGATTCTCAAGACTATCCTGAGATTTTATTCTCAATCTGAAGATTAACCATTTAAATACATTTTCATCCAAGATTATGTTTTAAATGCTCAATCTTTCAATTTATCTTGATTCTAATAGTCCAACTATTTAATCAACGATTTGAGGTACCTTTGTATATATGATTACTATAGTCCAACTATATAATCAACTATACTCTGATTTGTTAAATTCATTATATTGATTACTATAATCCAATTATAAAATCAACTATTTATTGAATTAGTTTGAATACAGTCCAACTGTTTAAATTAAAACAATGTTTGTAAATTTTGATGAATAATGAAATGAGCCTGTATGGCAAGTATCTAAACGAAATTGCAAATCTAATATTTGCCTCCCACTACCCTCTGTTGAGTACTCAGGAAACCTAGTTTCCTAGAGGGCTAGGATCCCGTTAAATAACACACAATCTTGACTTTGGCCAACAAATTGTATGATACATAACTGGGTAGATCTCTAAGATCAATTGGATCTCATCCAATTCCTAGATCCAGTAGGTGGACATCCAAGTCCGAAACATATATCTTATATATGCCAATATATCCAATATATTCCCTAACATTTTTTCCTCTGAATCAATTAAGTCTTGACTTTGGCACAACAAACTTAATGATCCCAGTTAAGCGGAACCCATTGACCTTGGAAAGCTTCGTAATCAATATCGATAGACAAGAAGTGATCTTGACTTTGGCCAACAAATCACAACTTGGACAAGACATCGATATGGAACAAAGCCTTCATGATTCAAACACATCCGCAATTGATAAAGGTCTTGACTTTGGCCAACAAACCAATGCCAACCTTGGATCTTGAGAAAGAATCACTCAATGGAAGGAAAAACGCTTAATATATTTTGAGGGTTTTTCGCGTAAATTGGCAACCAATTTATTATCGTTGTTAAGGTCTCATCATCATACACCCTTAAACATGCATTCTAAAAGCATAATAAGGCGCGTAAATAAGTTTAATAATGATATGCGGATAGATACTTAAAATATTATTCCTAGAACAAATCTCTCTCTTTCCTCTCTCCCGCTAGCATAAGTATTACTTATACCCAATTACATAACACTTCTAAAGAAACCTCATTTAAATTGAGGGGAATAGGTGAGAAGAGAAATACAATGAGAAATGAGGTAATAGGCTGGACAAGCAGGTCCAATTTAAATAATTTCTAAATTTATTACAATAATTTCCAAAATTGCCCTCACCCATCTATTATCCATCCGATATACATTATTCATGCATCGCAATCATGTATTCACACAAGCATGTTATCAATCAATCTAATCCAATTAATTAATCTGAATATTAATGACCATCCAATGTTCAAACAACGATTTGATTTTGTGTGAGTCAAACTCGTTTTGTGAATAAGTACTCAAAGTACGAATTCTTGAATTATATTAAACTACAACATTAAATCCAATTTAACTTGTATTTAATACTAATTCATTTATTTAATTCCAAATTAAATAATTGCACTTTTAAATGCGTCTTTACGACTAGATTCCAAATCTAATCTAAACGGGTCTCAAAGCCCAATAAACATCCAATGTCATTTAATTAAAGTCCAATAGGCTTTCAATTAATTTCTTAAGGCGTGGGCTTCGGCAACCAAAGCCCAATCAAGGAATAACCCCATAAGCCTAGAAATCAATTTAGGCCCAATTAAACTTTAAAGGCCCATTAGTCATATTTGGACTTTATGGTTATGGTTTTGGGCCCAAATGGATCCAACCAATTAGCCTAAACCAAACTTGGCCCAACCAAGCCCATTAAGCCCAATTTCTAATTAAGCCCAACATAATTAAATTCCAAAATTCCAATTTCATAATTTAATTATCAAAGTGTAAAGCCATAATTAATTAACCAAATTAACATTTCCAAAATACCAATTTGCATAATTAATCATGCTTATCATCATCACATATGTCCAACACATTTGAATCAAAAATCAATCATTTTCCATGCTTCAACACTCACGGCAATTTAGGGTTTTTATGTCCGATTCGGTTTCAATCCAATTAAATCCACAATCAATATTACCCAAGTGATTTTAACTCATCCAATGATCAAAATAAAAAAATTCACCATGACATTAGGGCATGTGGTATTCGGCCAAGCCAACCCAATTGGGGAAAATTGTTCCAAATCAATTTTCATGAAATCGATCACATACAACTTCAATTAAACATCATTCAAGCATACTCAATCCAATAATTTCATCAAATCATGCTCAAATCGATTTTACCCAATTTTAACACTAAATCAATTTTCATGCTCAATCCGCTCTGATACCATTGTTTGGGTTTCTAATTAGTCCCAATGATCAAATCAATCAATGAAAATACATGTGAATACATCAAGAAGTATGGCGGAATCATACTTACATTGATCGGATTTGATGCGTCGAAGAACAAAAATTTTCCTCTTTGTTGATTAAGCATTCGGCCATGCCCAAAATTTTACTCCGTGATTTTCGGCCATCATCATTTGTTGGTTCTAAGCTCCAAGCTTTGTAAATGGTGATTTCATGCTCACAAGTGAGTTTCCCTATCACCTTGTATAACTCTTTGGTGTGTGCTAGCATCTTGAAGATTTGCATAAGTCTTCATAATCTTCTTTATAGTTCTCGGCCTTGCCAAGAAAAATGGAGAAAGAAATATTGGGCCCTTAGCCGAATAGATGAAGAGAGAAAGAAGGCCATGTTGCCGAATAGGAGAGGGAAGAATAAGGCCCTTGGCCGAATTCCATTGAGAGAGAGAGATAAGAATTGTTTTTTTTTTGTTTTTATGTATCTTTTACACAAAACCAAAAAGTCAAATACCAAAACATAAAATAATAATATATGTCTTTCAAGCCATCAAAAGCTTTCCAACCACTTACATCAATCATGAATAGTGACATTGTTTCAATCACTCAAAGTGATGTGACTTACATCATAAGAATAACTAATGATTTGATGCTTGATGTGACTTGTGGGCCCCACTCGATTCGAAATGCGAGCGGCCCTGTAAACTCTCCCGGGCTCAGATTCGCTAATTCCGAATTAACGAATTTTCCGTTGCGACGTAATTAAATCAAATTTAATTAAATAATTATGCCTAGCAAAATTACTATTCACACGTCGCTAACGAATTAATTCTAAATTAACTCGTTTGTCCAAATTAAAATCTAATTTTAATTCCGCGTCGAAATCCAATTTCGTTTAATATATCAAATATATTATTTTATCGATTAATTCCAAATTAATCATTTTCTCTCTCTTTAAATAATATTTTATCTCAGATAAAATATCTCCGTAATTAATCCCAGATTAATTTTCTCTCTCATCTAATTAATCCCATATTAATAAAGTGCGAGTCATACGACATCGGTGAATCTTCAGGAAGCGACCCATGAGATCTCGGATATATTGGCAGTAAATCTGGTTATCGGAATCCGAATACATAAATCCGATTATCGGACTATCCCAATACGTACGTACCTAGTACTATGTTTTTACCCATTTAAAAGACATGGTTGGCTTCTAGCAAAGCATCGTGCCTACCCAATTCTCCAGAAATATTCTTAAAGGAATATACGATCTATGTCAGGGCTGGAAATGTGTTTGTCCCGTACGAAGCACATATCAGATCTCTAGTAACTAGTCTCTATAATCGGATAAACATGACCTAGTCATATTATCTAGATAGTTGGCAGCATATAAGAGCACCAGTTTCGTATCCTACATGATCATCATCTCCACTATGACTAGAGTGATACTTCCATCTCGACATCACACCCAATACACTACGATTCTCGATATACCCAGAAGAGGCGTACACATAACCGGTTAAAGCCCTGGACGACCAAAACCAAAGTATATTGATTATCGCAAGTATTAGCGGTGCAAGTCTCAGGTTAAGACCAAATACACCTACCCTGAAGCGGACTCCCATAGACACATAGACATAATACCAATGGGATTCCGCGGGGTCTATCCAGAGCGAAGCTGTTTTCCGTACCATCGGTAAAACACAACCTCCTATCGCACTTGCATAAGTATCCAATACTTAAACATATGAGACTGTGCCATTATGCTCCCACAACGCGCACAAGTGCAATACTAGTCTATTCTGTATTATCGATGTCCAACCTCGATAATACTACGACTAGGGATGTTTAATGATTAAACCTTTATGGATTGATATTGTTTCATATCATCTCAATCCGGAACTAATCATAAGGACTTCTATCATTTATGTATCTTGGTAGTCCAATTACAAATGACAAAAGGGTAATTTCCTTTGTCACATAGTTAATTTGTACAATAACACCGTGTTCTGTACAAATAGTGATGATATGGGTCATAATTGTCCAACATGGGACAAGTTCATTGTGAACCAAGAGAAAACTCTTGGAGAGTTGATGGCTATACTCAAGAAGGAAGAGCCAGAGCTTCTAAAACGGGCAAAGGTAAAATCGTCACAGTCTTCTGGGAAGACAAAGGACATATCCCAAGATGTCTACCTAAACTGTGGCAAATGGGGTCACTGGAAGCGTGACTACCGTATGGACAAGGCAAGCATGAAGGAAGTGAAGGCGGGGCAAGGCTCCGACTTCAAGTATGTTTGTCATAAACATGTTCACTATTGGTTTCAAAATTGGATTTTTGATGCTAAGATGTGATACATAAATATGTACTGATGTGCAGAATCTATTGATTAGCAGGAGACTGACTTTAGTTGAGATCTACCTGCGAGTCGAAAACGGGACGAGAGTCGCTGTTTTAACCCTAGAAACCTAAGTTTAGGAACTACCCTTTGGGTATGTACTTAAATTAGGAAACTGTTATAATGTATCTAGTTTGACTAGAAACATTATCTCTATATCTAGTATAACCCGTTGCGGGTATACCTTTATATTCTATGACACTAAGTGTTTTGTTTATAAAGATAATATTGAGATAAGCACATAGATGTGAATAACAGTATTTATATTTAGAATATAAATGAATCTCAGCATATAACATGACGGACAAATAGCTCAAACTGAATTAATCAGATAAGACTAATTTGTGGCATTGTTGTCTGGGACACATTAACAAGACTTGTATATCCACACTTTCAAAAATGGGTACTAGGACGGATTTGATTCTAATTCAAATAATATCTACGAATCTAGTTTATTAGGCAAATGGCCTATAGTATTTTTTTACTTAGTAAAAGTGCAAGTGACACGGATCTGTTAGCCCTCATTCATAATGACGTAAGTGGGCCCATGTCTAGCTAGACTAGAGATGGATATGAACACTTAGTAACCTTACGGATATGGCATCGCATTATGGTTATGTGTTTCTTGTGAAACATAAATCGGAAACTTTTGATAAATTCAAAGAGTTTCGACACGAAGTATAAAACAGACCGACAAAAGTATTAAAACATCACGATTGGATCATGGTGGAAATACTTAAGCAATAAGTTTCATAATTATTCGAAAGAGTATTGTATTCTTTCATAGTGCACTCCTCCCGGAACACCTCAATTTGATGGTGTGTCCGAAAAACAAAGAAACCAAACTTTGTTGGACATAGTAAGGTTAAAGATAAGTTGCTCTGAGCTACCAATTTCCATCTGAGGATACACATTAAACAGTGCAATACTTATTTTGAATAAGATTCCATGAAAATCTATTAGACAGACTTCATATAAGATATGGACTGGAAAGAAACTGGGTTTCTCATTCCTGAAGATTTGGGTATTCTGGGTGATTATGCCCAAATATGACTCGCGGTTATCGCAGTACAGTTGGGGTGTCGATTCCACAGAGAGAAGGTTACAGGAACTGATTTACTTAAACAGAAACGTTAGCAATAACTATTTAAAGGAAAGATTAAATATGATGTAAATTAACAATTATGAAAGCTTTAAAGATTTTATCAAATGAGAGAAATAGCAAAGCATCCGGGTTCCCTCTTGTACCTATTACCTATATTCCGTTATCGATTCATGTTATTACACAATTGAGGATTTCACGTCCCAAATCAACAATTGGAAGATTTCAATTCTATTCTACACCAGTTTAAGTTCTAAGGTAATTGTTATTCAATCTTCTCTACGTTTACAACTCACAAGGTTATCGTTACAACCTATCCAACGACGACAATATACCCTCAGCAATACTGCAGCAGAGGATCAACTCGCAAAACAACCTAAATCTATCAAACCAATTTTACCAACAATACATAGAAAAAGCGTGACTGAATCTATATGTAAACTAATAAAATATAGTTCTCAATTAATCCATAGAATAAAGAGATGAAGAGAATAACAATTATATTAATCAATTAAATCCATTCATGAATCAAATAACAAAATACAAGAATTGGGTACAAGAGTTCGCCCTTAGCTTTGCTTGGGAGATTAGTTCCGCATGCTAGATGAAGAAACAACAAGATAGATGGAGAAATCATTGTTTTGATCCCGGGAATTTGCACGGCTCTGTTTTCTCTTTGATAATTGTGTAACTAGCCTCCCCTTGTGTTTTGGACGAAGTCTCATATTTATAGAAGTGTTAGGGTGTCATTAGGATTTCAGAAAACCCTAAAATCTGAAACCTGGAACGCGTAGGAATTCCCTGCGCAGCGCCGCGGCGCTGATCTCCGGAAATTGTATGGAGTCTGGCTTCCTGGGGGCCCGCGGCGCCAAACTCTCGGGAATTTGGCCCGGGCTGGTGGGCGCCACGGCGCCACATTTCCTTCATGTTGGTGGCGCCATGGCGCCACCTTTGCCTCTTGACATTTGCTTGGCGCCATGGCGCCAAGCTTTGCCTTCTTAATGGCGCCATGGCGCCATGGATGGTTCATGAGTGGCGCCATGGCGCCATTCTCCCTGGAAACTGTATGTAACTTTGGCGCCATGGCGCCTCTGATCCTGGTCATCCTGTGTGTTCCCAGGGGTTCCCGAAATTCTTGTAAAATTCCCGGATCCATTTATCAATATTCCTACAAATAAAAATCACTAAATTAGTGTAAATAATAAAATTTTTAAATTATTATAACAATAGAAATAATGTATTAAAACATAAAATATATAACTAAATATTTAACAATAAGCTTAGATAAATGATGTTCAATGTACATTTTCATGTACTTATCACAACCCCCAACCAGCTTATTGCTAGTCTCTAGCAATTCAAGCGTAAAATAAAATGAAAATTAAATAAATAAACTATCTAAGCCACTTTCGTAGGGATCACGATTGCATTTAGCGTATGCAACAAGCCTTTAAACCCCTAGGTGTCCCTAGTGGACGAGTTATAGTCTCGTGAGGGCTTACAGCGACGATACCCACAAACGTCATTCAAAACATATAATCATAAAATAAAAATTAAAAATCAAACAGTCCCAATAGTTTCACATAAGTTTGTCCTCAGAGAATGCATAGTAATGAAACAAAAGAACTTTCAAAGTACTCAACGCAACTCAAATCTAAATCTTTGAATAAATCATCTAGGCTAGACTCAACGTGTGTGTGTGCTAAGGTTCGTTCACAGCTTTATTCCTAGGTAAGCCAACTCAATGATTTCGTTTAAAAATCGGGGTCGAATGGGTCTAACCAACCTAGATATCTCAATTAAGCTCTGTAGTTGCTTTTTTGTGTGCTCAATATGGTATGATTTGTTTCTTTTTTCTTCTCGTCTCTTGTTGCTCTTTCTTTTGAATTTTTCTTTCAACACACCTACCCTTTAAGGTAGCATTTCTCCTCATGGTGGTCCTAATACTCGCCCATGGGTAGCTTCACGCTTATCGGTTATAGGTGGTTCAATATCTTTCTTCAGAGACTTTTTTCTTTTAATTGCAACCATACCTTACGTCATAACACAAGCAAATCAGGATAGATATCTAAGCAAACGGTCATTCATCGACATATAATTTCTTCAACTAGTCACTTTGTTAACTACTCAGGCTTTCACTGTTAAAAACCTATAATTAAGTGCTTACGAGTCTAACATAGATAAACTACTCAAGTCATCAGATAAAAGTACATTAAAGGACTTATCGTTTCTAGAATTTCATTCTAAGACAAACAATATCATCATAGAACTATGTTTAACTATCAGGGACTAAAACAAACAAAACAAATTTTTTTTATATGTATTTATGACAGGTATTATCATGCGCATGCATACACCCCCACACTTAAAACTTGCATTGTCCTCAATGTAAAATAAATATAAAGAAAAGGATTAAGGAACAACACTACCAGGCGCGGAGTTTATCAGGTTCCTGCTGGCGAGACTTTGGTTGTGTGGTTGTGTAGGTTGTGCTAACTCCTACATAAACACTCATGCAAACAGAAAATGAAACATGCAATTAGCACACAATAAAGTAGAACTAAAGTAAATAAAATAAATAAATTAAATAAATGTAAATGCAAGGGTTGCCTCCCCGCTAGCGCTAAGTTTAACGTCTTCAGCCGACGCAAGCACTCAAGTCGTCATGGTGGTTTCCATCGAGCGTACTGATAAAGGCATGGAGGGGAATTTCTGTCTGGCTGCGGCAGTGTATTCACTGATCCTCCATGGTCTGGTGGCTGAAAATCTTGACTGCACATATTAAAACGTTGATTTAACCCCATTTTTAACCTTCCAGGTAACATCTTCAATTGAACACGAACTCTTCTTTTCCTCATTTTACGATTCTTTAGGATCATTTTCACTTCAAGAGCATTTGATTCATGTTGTAGAAGCTGTTTTTGGCAGGACTGCTTCGAGCATGTATGTACCTTGACACTCATCATCATCTCGTGGTTGTTTTTCAACATGAAAAATATTTACCTCTAGAGTCATATTTCCAAATGATAGCTTCATTAGACCGTTCCTGCAATTAATAAGGGCATTAGCTGTAGCAAGAAAAGGTCTACCTAAGATAAGCGGAATTTTGGACTCGACATTAACCACAGACTGGGTATCTAAAATTAGGAAGTCAACGGGGTAGTAGAATTTATCAATTTGAACTAAGACATCCTCGACTACTCCCCGTGGTGTTCTAATGGATCGGTCAGCTAACTGTAAAGCTACTGATGTGGGTTTAATCTCGCCAAGCCCTAACTGCACATAAATCGAATATGGCATGAGATTAACACTAGCACCTAAATCTAATAGTGCTTGACCAAACTCATGGGTGCCAATGTGACAGGTAATGGTGGGACATCCTGGATCTTTATATACTTTGCGGAGTCCTCTGTTCAATTACTGCACTGCCTGCTGCTGTCAAGAATGCAGTCTTTTTCACGTGATGCTTTCTCTTCATAGTACATAGATCCTTTAAAATCTTAGCATATGTGGGAACCTGTTTGATTACATGTAACAACGGAAGGTTGATCTTTACTTGCTTAAGATGTTCTAGGATCTCACAGTTTGGGTCTGCAGCTCTGATAGTGGGCCTAAGGGCTTGAGGAAATGGTACTCTAACCTGGTAAGGTGGCTCTCGATCTTCCTGTGAGGTGGTGTTATCAATATCTTTAGGGTCTCCTACAGTTTTGGGAGTATCATGTGCCCCTACCTCTTTACTACTTCTAGTGAATATAGCATTAACACCTTTCACATTAGTTGTTTCGTGATTAGCCTGTGCCATGTGTTGGCCTTGTGGATTTGGTTGAGCCTGAGATGGGAATTTTTCTTGTTCGCGCACACTCAAGACATTAGTTAACCTAGAGATCTGACTCTTAATCTCCCTATTATCTTCAACTACTTGAGTTATCAATGACTCAAACCTTTGGTTTGTTTTATTCTGGGTTTCCACGATCACCTTCTGGGCTTCCACAAATGCTTGCACTGTATCCTCTAGAGAATTTCTAGAAACTGTAGGTGTGTTATACTGAGGGGTACTATAACCTCTAGGTGGTGATGTCTGACTCGGCTGATGAGACTCTTGCTTCCAACTAAGATTGGGATGGTTTCTCCAACTAGGATTATAGGTGTCTGGGTATGGTATGTGAGGCTTTTGATACGTCCCTAATGCATGGCATTGTTCGTCATATGTCTCTTTCGTCTCACCATATACCGGATACTCTTGAGATTCTAGCTGGGCTACTGAATGCATTGTCCTGCTGTCTTTGGCTATTAAGGCTCCTACCTGCCTAGTTAACAGCTCAACTTGTGTCTTAAGGCTATCCTCTTCCCTAAAGTGTTGTAGGCTTATGCTAGGAGAAGTGTGTGTCCTATCAGTGTTATCTATGACATTAGGTCCACTCCAAGTATGTGATTTCTTAGCCAGGTCATCTAAATACTCGAATGCCTCATCAGGGTCCTTTCGAATAACTTACCATTGCACATGGTCTCAACGAATTGGCGCTCCCTAGGTGTCAACCCATCATAGAAGTAACTAACTAAACGCCAACTTTCAAATCCATGGTGAGGGCAACTAGCTAACAACTCCTTATACCTCTCCCATGCTTGATAAAGGGTCTCACTGTCTTTCTGGGAAAATGTGGAGATCTGTTTTTTTAGGGCATCCGTCTTGTGGTGTGGGAAATATTATCAAAGAATGCCCGGGTCATCTCGCCCCACGATCCTATTGACTTGGGTCTTAAAGAATACAACCAACTCTTAGCTCTATCCTTAAGGGCAAAGGGAAGAACTTAAGTTTAATTGTGTCAGTGGTTCCAAACCGGTCGTGGAAGGTCGCTACTACCTCTTCAAATTCCCTAATATGCACGTAAGGGTTCTCGCTCTCTAAACCGTGAAAAGTTGGAAGATACTGTATCATTCCAGGCCTAAAGTCTATGTGTGGTGCATTAGGGGGGAACATGATGCATGAAGGTGTAGCCGTGCGAGTTGGGTGGCGGTACTCTTCAAGAGTCCTCCTAGGTTGTCTCTCATATTCACTCATGTTATGTGCGCTAGATGCGGGTGATGTGAAGAGTGGATTTTCAAATATGGTTTCAGAGTCTGAGCTTTCTTCTTCAGTCCTAACAAATCTACCAAATCTATCCCTACGTCTAGACATGTAATTGAAGCTTAAATAATACGGGAAACAGGAAAAAAAATATATAAATAAATAAAAAAAAAAGAATAAACTAAAAATTAAAATTTAACTAAAACTAAAATAGAATTAAAAACTAAAATGAATACTAAAATAAAATTATTATGAACAAAAATAAAAAGAGAAAGAATAATAATAAATAAATAAATTAAAATAAAAACTAAAATATTAAAAAATAATATATAAATACGCGAATAATGGATAAAATAAATAAAATACTAATAAAAAATGGAACGAAGTTACCGCTTCGTTATTGACTAAGCAAACCTGGTCCTTCGTTGTAGTATAGTGGTGAGTATTCCCGCCTGTCACGCGGGTGACCCGGGTTCGATCCCCGGCAACGGCGCCAAATTTTGATTACGCCCAAATATGACTCGCGGTTATCGCAGTACAGTTGGGGTGTCGATTCCACAGAGAGAAGGTTACAGGAACTGATTTACTTAAACAGAAACGTTAGCAATAACTATTTAAAGGAAAGATTAAATATGATGTAAATAACATTATGAAAGCTTTAAAGATTTTATCAAATGAGAGAAATAGCAAAGCATCGGGTTCCCTCTTGTACCTATTACCTATATTCCGTTATCGATTCATGTTATTACACAATTGAGGATTTCACGTCCCAAATCAACAATTGGAAGATATTCAATTCTACACCAGTTTAAGTTATAAGGTAATTGTTATTCAATCTTCTCTACATTTACAACTCACAAGGTTATCGTTACAACCTATCCAACGACGACAATATACCCTCAGGCAATACTGCAGCAGAGGATCAACTCGTAAAACAACCTAAATCTATCAAACCAATTTTACCAACACACATAGAAAAAGCGTGACTAAATCTATATGTAAACTAATAAAATATAGTTCTCAATAATCCATAGAATAAAGAGATGGAGAGAATAACAATTATATTAATCAATTAAATCCATTCATGAATCAAATAACAAGAATACAAGAGTGGGTACAAGAGTTCGCCCTTAGCTTTGCTTGGGAGATTAGTTCCGCATGCTAGATGAAGAAACAACAGAGATAGATGGAGAAATCATTGGTTTTGATCCCGGAATTTGCACGGCTCTGTTTTCTCTTTGATAATTATGTAACTAGCCTCCCCTTGTGTTTTGGACGAAGTCTCATATTTATAGAAGTGTCAGGGTGTCATTAGGATTTCAGAAAACCCTAAAATCTGAAACCTGGAACACGTAGGAATTCCCTGCGCAGCGCCGCGGCGCTGATCTCCCTGGAAATTGTATGGAGTCTGGCTTCCTGGGGGCGCCGCGGCGCCAAACTCTCGGGAATTTGGCCCGGGCTGCTGGTGGGCGCCACGGCGCCACATTTCCTTCATGTTGGTGGCGCCATGGCGCCACCTTTGCCTCTGACATTTGCTTGGCGCCATGGCGCCAAGCCTTTGCTCTTCTTGATGGCGCCATGGCGCCATGGATGGTTCATGAGTGGCGCCATTCTCCCTGGAAACTGTATGTAACTTTGGCGCCATGGCGCCTCTGATCCTGGTCGTCCTGTGTGTTCCCAGGGGTTCCCGAAATTCTTGTAAAATTCCCGGATCCATTTATCAATATTCCTACAAATAAAAATCACTAAATTAGTGTAAATAATAAACATTTTTAAATTATTATAACAATAGAAAATATGTATTAAGACATAAAATATATAACTAAATATTTAACAATAAGCTTAGATAAATGATGTTCCAATGTACATTTTCATGTACTTATCACTGGCATATGTTTGGATGGTACCAAACTAGAACCCAAATCGGATAAGTGCCTAATTTGTAGGTTGTCCTAAGGAAACCAAAGTATAGTACTTATACAATTCACAAGAAAATAATTTAATTGTGCTCTCCATACTGTTTTCCTAAGAGGGATTCCTATATGCAGTGGTAAGTGGGAGGAAAGTTAAACTTGATGAAAATCGGAGTAAAACGGTTCCAGACACCGATTCTTTAACAGGAACACAAACAGTTCATCAGGGGTGAAACTGTACCACAATCTTCGAATACACAAGAACCGTGTAAGTTAGAGAGAGTCAAAAAATAACCTGAGAGGTATGGGTTTCTGATCTCACCTTATGAAGATGTTAATCTTATTGAGAAAGACGAACAGGCTACGTATGAGGAAGTGATACAAGGTATCGACTTCCTATTATGGCAAAGTGCCATGAAGTCCGAAATGGATTCCATGTATACCAACCAAGTTTGGACACTGGTTGATGTACCAGAAGGCATTGTGCCTAATGGTACTATATGAGTCTTCAAGGAAGACATACATGGGTGGCAACATACAAACGTACAAAGCTAGGCTTGTACAGAAAGGGTATCGTCATTAATATAGTATCGATTACGATGAAACCTTTTATCCGTTGCCATGATTAAATCCATTCGGATAGTGCTTGTTAATGCTGCATGTTTCATTTATGAAATATGGCAGCTGAAAGCCAAAATCGTTTTCCTTAACGGAAAACTTTTGGAGGATGTTTATCAATATCCTGATGGTTTTGTCATACAAAAACATGTAAACAATGTTTGCAAGTTAAATCAATCCATTTATGTATTGAATCAAGCATTGAATTCTTGTAACCATCGTTTTGATGTAATCATAATGGTATATGATTTAATTCAAAATGAAAATAATTCTTGTGTATATAAGAAGGTTAGTGGAGCGCACTGACAATAATTGTCCTATATAATGATGAAATATCATTTCTTGGAAATGATATTCCTATAATACAATCGGTGAAAGCTTGGCTTTCATTAAAATTCTCCATGGAATAATTGGGAGATGCAACCTTTATTCTAGGAATAAGGATCTATTGGGATAGATCTAAAAGTTATTGGCGCTCTCCGAGAAACTCGTACATTGAAATATATGTACGCGACCTGGTGTCTCATATGCTTTAAGCATATGGAGTCACAATCAGGCCAATCCATGTGATGGTCACTGGATTGATATTAAGAACATCTTTAAGTATCTTAGATGAACTAATGATGCTTTCTTAAGCTATGGAGAATGAGAACTTGAAGTGATTGGGTTCACCGTTACCGATAAAAACTATTGTAAATCGCAATAAGGGTACTACATAGTTTAAATAATGGAACAGTGAGTTGGAAATCTTCCAAGCAAGATACGGTTGCCGAATAAACAACAAAAGTGGAATATTACTGCAGCTAAAGTAACAAAAGAAGTATTTTGGATCAATAATATTCCTAATTAGATTAGGAGTAGTTCTGTTAGCAGCTGAGCTAGGCTACAGTACAGGCTAAGGAACCGCGGTCTCATCAACGATCCAAGTATGTACTCTAACTATTTTATCTGATTCGTCGGATTATACATCGTGGTGATGTGATGATCGAATAAATCACAACAGATGATAACCTTACAAATCCGCTGACGAAAACTATTTCTCAGCAGAAGTTTGAGCGACCCGTACATAGTTCAGGTGTAAGACACTTGAGTGATTGGCTAAAGGCCAAGTGGGAGATTGTTGGATAATTATGACCCATAGCATCACTATTTGTACAGAACATGGTGTTGTTGTACAAATTAACTATGTGACAAATGAAATTGCTCTTTTATCATTTGTAATTGGATTACTGTGATATATAAGTGATAAAGTCCATATGATTAGTACCAGATCAATAAGATATGAGACAGTATCAATCCACGTAAGGTTTAATCATTAAATATCCCTAGTCGTAGTATTATCGAGACTGGACATCGATAATGGGGAATAGACTAGTATTACACTTGTGCGTGTTATGGAAACGTAATGACATAGTTCTTATATATTTGGGTATTGGATACTCATGCAAGCGTTATAGGAGATTCTGTTTACCGATGGTACGGAAAAGCTTCACTCTGGATAGACCCCTCGGAATCCCATTGGTAGTATGGCTATGTGTCTATGGGAATCCGAATCAGGGTAGGTGTATTTGGTCTTTACCTGAGACTTGCATCGCTAATACTTGCGACAATCAGTATACTTTGGTTTTGGTCGTCCAGGGCTTTAACAGGTTCTTTGTACGCCTCTTCTGGGTATACTGAGAATCGTAGTGTATTGAGTGTGATGTCAAGATAGAAGTATCACTTCAGTCATATGGAGATGATGATCACGTAGGATACGGAACTAGTACTATTAAGTACTGCAGTCATCGGGATAATATGACTAGGCCATGATTATCCAATAATATAGACTAGTTACTAGAGATCCGATATGTGCTTCATACTGGACAGACACAGTTCCAGCCTCAGGCCTTGCATGTGACATCCGATACTGGATCGTAATACGCAATACTACATATACTACGCCTGATAAGGATTACATATTCCTTAAAAGAATATTTCTGGAGAATTGGGTATGCACGGTGCTTTGCCAGAAGCCAACCATGTCTTGTAAATCGGTAAAAATATGGTACGGGGTACGCACGTGTTCGGATAGTCCGACGACCGAATTTACTGTCAACATATCCAGAGATCTCATGGGTCGCTTCTCGAAGATTCACCGATGACGTATGACTCGAACATAATTAATCTGGGATTGATTAAGAGGGAGAGAAAATTAATCTTGGATTAATTACTGTAAGAATTTATCTGGGATAAAATTCAATTAGAAGAGAGAGAACGATTAATTTGGAATTAATTGATTAAATAATATATTCGATATATTATATGAAATTAGATTTCATAACGGAATTAAAATTGGATTTTAATTCGGGCGAACGAATTAATTTAGAATTAATTCGAGCGCGACTTTAATAGTAATTTTACTAGGCATAATTATTTAATTAAATTTGATTTAATTAAGTCGCAACAGAAATTCGTTAATTCAGAACCTAGTCAACTTTATCAACTTTTGGTTTATATAAGTTGGTGGAATTTTGGTAACTTATCTTACACACAAACTTGATTTGTGAAAGACATATACCAAAGATTTGATTTTGGTATTATGTAATTGACTTTTGGAAAATCATTTTTACATAACACATCAAAAACACATTTCTTTTTCTCTCCCACCATGACTTGGCCGAAACTCTCCCCTCATTTTCTCTCAAAGTGGCGTGAACCTAGGGTTCACATTTGATGACTTTTGTTTCAAAATCATGCATGCTAGCACATCAAATGAGTCATTCAAAGGTGTTAGGAACACTAACCCTTAAGTTTGGAATTCAAGAATCAAAGCTTTGAGCTCAACATACAAACTAGGGAAATCTTGGAGCACTACACAAAAGGTTGGAAATTTTGTTATCTTCTACATCCCCATAACCAATATATGTAAGTATTTTTTCGCTAACTTATATAGTTTATTCACACATCTTTTATGATTAATGATCTTGGATTTGTTCTTAGAGAACCAAACATCTTCTTGGTAATAAATAATAATGTGCTAAAGAGATTAATGGAGATAATGACGGATGCATGTCAAGGATTTTTTATCTAACGGAGGTGGAGAAAAGTGAGTATGAAAGGAAGAATGTGTTGGACCCAATAAGATGTGGTACTAGCTTTAATGCTTATGTTGAGAACGTTTTCTTTTGGAGCGATTTTGTCAAGGTCTTTTTTTATCTTCAATTCCACTCACCAAACAAACCCTCTAGATTCATGTTGTAGCTAATGAAGAGATAGACGAAAGCTTTGCTTATGAATTGGCTATGGGCACAGTGCTTCTCATGGCCATACAAGTAGTGGTTTAGATAGGAGTTTTTGAGATCATAGCCAAAGTAGGTCCTAGAGCAAAGCTCTCTACTTCTAAAACTTGTAGCTCACTTGACCACCAAGAACAAGACGCGCCTATGATGATGGATTGGATATTCAGGCTTCTAGTTAGCCACGGTGTTGTTGAATGCTTAGTTCATGATTCACAAAGACTATATAGCTTGTATCCAGTCTCCAAATACTCTGTGTGTGATGATAAATAAATAGAGTGATTATTGAAAAATTTCAGGTAGTTTTAGAGAGAGAAACTGAGACCATTTAAGAGAGAGAAAATATGTCGAGAGAGAAATACTTTGTTCGATATCGTCTGATCTTTGTTTCCGATGATTGACCACATCTGGAGAATTCCCTCGATGAGACAAATTCAACGGCACCAGACCGCCACCAAGATTCTGTCGGACGCGCCCTCATGCGCCAGCCATGCGTCGTCGATTTGCTGGCCATGCACCGCCGCATGTGTACGACACCTCCTGGATCCAAATTTTCCCCTCGTCGAGATACGTAAGTTGGACACTTTGTTTGCCCAAATCGTACCTTCGGTTGTTGAGAAACGAGCCAAAAATAGTAGTTATAGTTGTTTAACCGATCGATGGTAACCACCGTATTTCAACCCTCACCATCACAATCATTGTGGTCCTTATGATGTATTTTGACCAGTGGTTCCTTCGTTGGGAGATTGGGAGGTCGATGGAGGTTGGCACGTAATTATTACCGTTTTTGGGTGTAAACATAGGACTTTGGAAGTTTTGGACTTAATTACATATTAGCAGGATTTTGAGAGTAAATATATAAGTTATATTTTTCAGGGGTTAATAAGTAATATTTGAGATTTTTAGGACTATATGGATATAGTAGAAAGTTTTGGGGCTAAAATGGAAATTTAGAAAGCTTATGGGTAAAATAATAATTTTAGAAAAGTCGAGGGACATGATCGTAATCTTATATTTTTCATATTCTTAGCAATGATATAGACATATTAAGGATTTTTGTGTGGATTGAGGTAAGTACAACGCACGATAATTCTCTTAACATAATTGTTTGTTGTTTGATGGTTGTTGTGAAAGTCTATATATATGTGTGTGTGTGTGTAATTATCGTTATATATAATCATAATTATTTATATATGTGTGTGTGTGTGTGTGTTAAGATATATACACACACACCACACACACACACACACACACACACACACCACACACACACACACACACACCACACACACACACACACACACATATACATACATACATACATACATATTGAGTTATTGAAAGCATGAGAAATATGAATTCATGATTATTGAGATGAGATTGATGGATTGAATATGAGATATTTTTGTATTGGATGATGTGTGTTGTTATGTTATGCTACCAGATTTTATATAATAGTGGTCGGATATGATATGAGATGATATGAGATGAGATGTGATGTAATGTGATGTGATGAGAGAGATCATGAGAGTTTATGCATAGTTATGCATAATAATTTGTGGATTGTATTTCAGTTCCCACTTATAGATGAGCTGAGTGATATGCTGGGAAACCTTGGGAGTTGTTTGGTACCTCCCATGGTTTCAATCCACTATTATACCAGACTCGGATTAGAAACCATGTTTGATGGATGTTTGCATTGTTGTGAGAATGGTTGCTTGAGATGATATTATAGTATATGTTATTTTCATATTTTATACACACACACACATATTTATATATATCTCTATCTTGTTGGTATGATCATGTTGAGAGTATGGTGTTTTACTTACTCAGCTCTTTAAGCTTACCCCCATTTTCCCAAACATCCCAGGTAATTCGCCAGCAGAGCAGTAACAGTACCAGGATTTGATCCACGTGCCACAGTCGCTTTTCGGGTTGGTACGGAAATTTAAGATATTTTTTTTTTTTACATTTATAAGATTTTTATTGTAAACTTTAATATCGAAGAATTATTCGAGGATTTTCTAGGTTGTAATTTAAGAAGCATTATTTTCTTTACATATAAGTTTGAATTATATGACATATACAATGCTCTAACTAAAGAAGTCTGCGAACGCTTTTCTAGAGTTGGACCCGTTCTAGGGAAATGGTCATGACATGTGGTTTTTTCTACCACTGAAGCCGAATACATAACAGATACACAAGCTTGTAAGGAAGCTATTTGGTTTCAAATGTTATTTGAGGAGCTTGGGCACAAACAAGAGAAGATTTTATTATTTTGTGACTGTCAAAGTGCTTTATATATTGCAAAGAATCCAACCTTTCATTCAAGAACAAAGCATATAGGTGTACAATACCACTTTGTTCGTGAAGTAGTAGAAGAAGACAGTGTGGACTTGTTGAAAGTACACACCAATAAGAACCTTGCTGACATAATAACCAAGACTATCAATACAGACAAATTTGTTTGGTGTAGATCCTCTTATGGCTTAGCATAAACATAAGCAGCTTGAAGACGACAAAGTAGAATGGATGGTGTGGAAACTGATTGGTTCTCAAGCAAGTTTCCAAGTGAGAGAATTGTTAAACACCTTTCCATGCTTAAATTCAAAGCATCGAAAGGTGCATTAAATTAAATACAATAATTGAATAATAAATCAATTAATTATGTGGGTGAGTGTCACATACAAAAAAAAATTAATAAAAAATTAAAATTCATTATTTCCACATTGAATCTCATGCCTATAAATATAGGTTTCATTTCATTATTTTTTTTCATTTCATTATCAACCAAATCCTCAATATTCTAAGAGAGAAAAAAATCGTTTCTACTTAAGAGTCTACTAGAGAGTTATAATTCTCATATTCTAAGAGAGTGTGAGATTGTTTACTCCTTATATTTAGAGATGGGTTGTAAAAAAATTTTCCACTATAATGAAATCATTCTACTTTTGCCCTCGGATGTTTTCTTCATATTAAGAGTTTTATCACGTTAAATCTGTGTCTCATTACTTTATTTTATTGTTAATATTTATGATAAGATAAGCATCCTAATTATTATTGTACTGTTATATGGTAGCAAAGTCTCATGAACTAACAATTATTCACAATTTAACTTTACTTGTGTGTCAGCTTTAACCCAAGATATCCTAATAATTTATTCATTATTGCGGTGAAATTATTTCATTTACAATGATACAAAAAATCAATTATTACCAAATACATGATAATAATTGATTGGCGACACCCTTATTTTAGATACAAGAAAATTTTAGATGATCATGGAATTACTTCAGTGAGTTTCCGTTGCAGGCCAGATAGATCAATGCACGTCGGGCCAGTGACCTGTAACAATCAATATTTGTGACATAAACATTAATGTTTTTACCTCCAGTAACAATCATAAATTAAAGCACGTACATATATCTACAAGTGACACACGTGTGTATATATAAATTCTAGATGATGACATCTAATTTGATAAAATGATAATGCATAATAAAAGATTTTAAAAAAAAAAAACTTGAAAATTGTATTTATATACATATATAAGTTAGTGTATTGTAGTTCATATATAAATGAGAAAATAAATGTGTGTATATATATGTATATATATATGTGCGAGTGTGTATATATACATTCATCCATCATCAACTCTAATTGAATTGGTTTAAATAAGTGGCCTCAATTTTTGAAATCTAGATTGAAGTAAAAAAAAAGTTCAAATATCCCCACCAATTTATATACACTATTTCAACTTTAAATATCTAATATTGGATTGATTTAAATCAATAATTAATTATTGATGTCTATATTTAAGTGAAAAAAAAAAAAATTTAAGTTAAATTATCTATATATAAAGAGAGAGGGGGAGGGCCCTAATGGTTGATTATATTACCTCGGCTTGGATGGTGAGAAGTGACATTTGATTTACTTTTGTGGCCACACAACTAAAAACATCTAGTCCTTCTTGAAGCAGTACTTGAAGCGCTATTGACACTGGAAATCCAGCTTGTTCCCCGAAGCCACTGCTGATCGAAACCTCGAGGCCACCTGCACATTGCTGGATCGTAATGCGGCTAGGCTTCCCATTATTTGATCTTGCAACCTCAGGAACACTGGATTCCAATATCTCTTTTAGCTTATCTCTCTTCATACTCAGTTCATTGATCTTTGTCTTCAAGTCTTTCACATAATTCACAGCCTCGTTCATGT
Organism: Zanthoxylum bungeanum; assembly: GCA_019454045.1. Taxonomy (NCBI): domain Eukaryota; kingdom Viridiplantae; phylum Streptophyta; class Magnoliopsida; order Sapindales; family Rutaceae; genus Zanthoxylum; species Zanthoxylum bungeanum. Next base: position 13,674 of record SKCR01039157.1, on the reverse strand, counting down.
GATCCGACATTGAACGCTTTCCCTGAATCCCAAATCAACGTAATCATCATTACGGGTGATTATTATTATTTTCGGAATGATACTTTGATTCTTCTTCGAATTGTTTTTTACGTTATTTAACTTAAAAGATCTTCTTCTTTATTTTGGGGTAAATAACCCCGGGCGACGCATCAAAACATGGTCTTACATCCCAAATTAAGTGGCACTCAAGATCATGTCAAATCATTTACTGCCTAGACCCGTCAAAAATGTTGCAAAATGGGATATTAACCTTACATCAACTTACAATAGTGTATTTCTTTTAACTGTTCTAAGACCAGAATGAAATGGGACATTAACAAGGATGAAAGTCGTATGTTTGCAAAACAAGAAGTTGAACAAGATTATAAGTACCTTGATATATTCGAGAGGGAGTAGAGATCTAAGAGATGCGTGATGAGAAGACATTGCATGCCTTCTAAGCTTTTCGAGGTCATTATGACTCAACTTCCTCTTGTGATTATCATTTTTCTCGAACAATTTGTACAGCTCATTGTTTCTGGCGCTCATGCTAAGATTACTGCAGCCATCCATGGAACAAAGTTATGAGCAAAGATTTTTTCAAGTGGGTGGGATTATATTTAACGAGCTTTTTTTTTTCAAATGAATGTCTAAGTGTGTTAATTCCTTATATATATTAGGTTTCGCATATGGATCACTATTGATCAGGTCCCAAAAAGATGAAAATAAGACTCATATTAATAATTATATAAATTATTTATTCACCTATGTCAATGTGAGTAATCGAACTAAGACCTATTATATAGAAGAGTGGTATATTGACCAAGTCAGTTAATATTTATTTAAAGTGTTTATCAAGTTTTGTTGTTTTGGGCAGAGACAAATAACATATTAGGTTAGTTAAGATTTGTCTCAACACGTGACAACGGAAGATTAAAATGAAGAAGATACGTTTGTTGAGATGTGATTATCTCCGAAGGGGCCTAAACCTAAGGTGTCTATATTTTCTTCACTACCATATTATACAAGTGACATAAGTCAAAATTGCCAGTGATGTGTTCTTTTCTTTTGGTTGGTGGGGTTTTGTATTGATAAAATTTGAAAAGACCGTCATCACGTCGTTAGTGTATCCTTAACTTATATGGGCCAATACATTGGTCCTCTAATAAAAAAAAAACATATGATAGTGTTTGCGCGATTTTTGTGCGCGAAGAGGAAATAGAAACGTGTAAGGTTCAAATCTTTTGAGACAAAGTCCCAGCGAGGGGTGTTTGATTAAGTGAATAAGCCTCCAAGGGGCTCAAGCACATAAATTACAGTCATAAAAGTTATAAAAACTAAAAGATAAAAAATATGCTCGTTTGAGTCTTCATTTGATCGGGTTTTTTCTCTCTGTACGGGTGAGCTTTCATAGTGAAGCTTGTAAACTGTTTGGGCAGTTCCAGTATCTCCCTGCAGCTGCTGGATCGTTTCTTCAACCGTTGAGCTGTGCGTCCCAACTGCTTGATCGTGGAGGGAAAACTGTTTAACTGTTGTAGTCGTGGGATCAACTGCATTACGTGTTCTCGTTCTAATGTTTCGGTCGTCCTGGGTTCTTTTCGCTCTAATCTGATCGCTCTTCCTTTCATCGCTCTTCTTGCCTTCATCATTCATTCCTTCGTTCTAGGTTGGCATTTTTTCTTTTGCCAACAGATAGTAATTTGTGTGATTAAGTGAAGTAAAATGATAAGGTAAGTGGTAATTACTTAAAATAATAATTTATAAGGTTCATATTAATTGTAGACACAGTATTAGTGTCGGTGAATACACACAGTTTATCTTCATACTCCGGTGGATAAATTACATGTGTCAGAGTAAGGTCTGAACCCAACCTTATTGTACCATCACAAATATTTTTTTTTTAGATCCAACTAAATAACAATAATACATAAAGTTCATTTTGCATTCCTCTCAGAGCTCTCTCGAAGCTTGAAAAGTTTTATTTTCAAGTTGATACTCATTTATATCATTTTTTTAAATATTAGGACACTTAAAAGTCGAGAGGTGATGTCAATTAATTTCACCTTAACTTTGTCTCTTCCTTGATTGAGAAATGAATTTTAAATTGAGCTCGATACTCAATCTCAATGTTAATTTTAAAATTTATCATCTACAACTTCAATCATAGAGGGGAAGGGATAGATTTCTACCATCCCTATTTTTATTTCAGTCAAATATAAATCGATCTTTTTTATTATCACATATAAAAATAGTGTGGGTTATACTCAAAAGATAATTTGAGAGTGGATGGTTATCTTAAGTTTATATATTATTATTCTAGTAGTTATTCTTAGATGAGGTATAATAGTATTACTATAAAAGATTGTTGGCATGGTGGTTGGTGGCTAAAGCTTGACTTTGATTTGAATGTGATGAAGACGCAGAGATTTGGCTAATTTTGTTTTAGCTGTGGAGGCAATGGTGGCTTTGAATTTTACAAGAATGGTGGCTTTGAAGTTGCGCAATTGAAACCTGTAATAAAATATTGAAATATTTCCCAATTATTATCTCCAGCAGGAAGATATTGGATGACGAGGAAAAAAGAATCATGAGAGTTTAGTATACATTAATTAGAAACAAAAGACAAAAACTTTGCAAGTTCATAGAAAGAACGTAATTATTTTTAAAAAATATTGAAAATTTCATCATCAAACTATGACTCGAGTTTAAAATGAGTAAGTAAATTCTTAGTTGTCCCAGAATTTTACAAGAAATATATCATTTGTACTCAAATCAATGACTTAACAATCAAGTCTTATGCACTTTGTACCAAACCACACTCTAATATTTAAAAAACATAAATTGTTAATGAGTATTAACTCATTTATTCAAGACATATTTATTTTATATAAAAGATTTTGGATTCAATTCAACATAATGATGTGAGAAAATAAGGAATTCATATAAATATTAATTTAAAAATCTTGTTCTAAAAGCCTTTTGGGCTTTGATCTTATCCATTTGAGACCTAATAATCCGTTAAGTGAAAGTTAACCTTAAACTTTCTTTAAAACTTATAAAAAAAAAATTGTTCAGAATTTGCTATTAAGACAAATATTGTGGATGTGCACAATCTCATCTCAGTTTTTTTCCAAAAAGAGTTTATTTCCCATAATCATCGAGCTGGTTAGTTGGTTCTTTGAAGACTTAAATTAAGTCACTTAATCCATTATTTTCCTTTAATGTTCATCGAGAAGGACCCGATCTCTGATTTAAACCTTTGGAAAATTATGGTCCGCAAAAACCTTGATACACTTATTAATAATGTCTGTCTTATTGGTGTTCCTGTCAGCCAATCACATCTACCTAACCCTTCCAACTGAAAGACGAGTGGAAATACTTTAACCTGTCATTGCAGTGTAATGTGGAAGAGTCAGCCGACTTGAAAAGACCGGCAATATATACTTTCCCATTAATATATCTAATCTTTCTTTTAAAAAAATGTTCCATGCATTTGGAATCTTTCATCATTTTATATTAAACGATGACGGTTTTTTATCCGTCATTAAATGTCAAGGTTTTTAATGATTTTTTTAAGATGATGGTTGAAAAAAAGATTTTTTTTTTAACCGTCATTAAAATATATTTTTTTTATAATAGTATCAATTCAATATCTCTTTCTTTATGGGGTTTTTTAATATTTAGAGAGAATAGGGATGGCAGTGGGTAGGGTATGGTGCAGGTTTGCCATTATCAAACCCGCACCCGCATATGTAAATGAATTACCAAACCCGCACCATACCCGTTGAGGGTTTTAATTTTCATTACCAAACCCGCACCGCATATAAAAATAAATTATCAAACCCGCAATGGTACCCAACGGATTTTTTGCGGGTTTTTAAAATATTGAATTATTTTATGTTCTTAATAATATATTTTTTTAATTAAATAATTTATTTTTAATTGCTAGCTGTAGTTTTCACATTTATTTTTCATTTGACATATACAACATGCAATGTATGCATATACAGTACATAGATAATATAATATATGAAAGACTCGGTACCATATGTTTATTTTTTCATATAAACATAATTAAAACGAGTTCTTACTTTCATAATTATAATGATCTAAGTTTTCTAACTCAATCGACAATAAGTTAAAAAGTAATCACCAACCTTTGGTCATATTTTTATGCTAAGTGTAATGAAAGTGATGCTTACAAGGCTCAAGTGGTGTAAGTGTAATGAAGAATCAAGATAGTTACTGAAGTTGCAGCAAACACTAGCTTATTTTGCTTCTCCCGTTTCTGATCATGTGAACTTAATCAAAATTTTTGTATTATAATTTTATTAACAAGTGTGATTAAAAAAAACAATAATAGTCATGCAAAAAATCTCCAGTTGGGCAGGTTGCGGGTTGCGGCTGAGTGGGAGTGTGAAACTGTGGATTAATGTTTTAGGTTTAGGTTTAGGTTTCGTTAGTTGTTTTTGTATGAAGGTTTTTTTATATTGTCCTAAAAATATTAATTAATAAAAAATAATATTGCGGGTATGTGGATACCCGCAGCGGATACCCGTATTTTTTTCTTAAATACCAAACCCGCACCGCACCCGCAGCGGGTTTTGCTTTAAATTACCAAACCCGCACCGCACCCACTAATATATTTACCAAATCCTACCCATTGCGGGCGGGTTTTTTGCGGGTTTGCGGGTTTATGGGTAAAATTGCCATCCCTAAGAGAGAATTAAGATCCTTATAGATTTTGCTTTTTAGGTTGGGATACTTCATTGGATACAACAAAACCCACAAGAAAGAAGGGTATTGAACTCAGATTTTACTCATACAAGATAGGAGAGGATTCCCTAACTTGATTCGACTTTTTACTAAGAAGACACCATTTCAGGGTAAAATAGTAAGCAAAATCTGATTGAAACAACTCCAATAGTAAGCAAGATCTGATAGAAACAACTCCAATCATATTCTTTTCTACAGAGTTGGTGTCCTTGGAATCTTTGCCCACTCTTATTTTCTAATTTCATTATTTTCTTACCGAGGGGACCCATCTCTAATTTAGACATAAAAAAATTTAGTATGCAACAAGTTCGATACATTTTAGGGTTTGTTTGTTTCAATGTGAATTGATTTCGGTAAGCAAAATATTTTCAACGAAAATCATTTTTGAAAAAGAAAATGTTTTTCAATATTTGACTATCGATTGAAAATATTTTCAGAAAGTATTTTCTGATGTTTGGTGTGTCAAATATTTTCTAATGGTTAGAAGTAAGCATAGCAATGGATCCGACCCAGATTCACATTGTACCTAAAAACCCGGGTCTGAAAAAAAATTTCAAACTCAGGCTGTAAATTTTAGATCCGCACGAATCCGAACATGGGTATTTTCGAAAGTAGATCCTGTCTGAATCTGCATACACTTAGAAGACCCAAGTCTAGGAAAAAAAATTAATTCCCTAGTAGTGAAATTTGGGACATGTACGAATACAGACTCAAGTATTTTAAAACCTGAATTCGCATAGACCTTGAAGATATGGGTCTAGAAATACGCAGATTAGAAAAAATATTCTGAACTTAGTTAGGAAATCTGGAGCTAAATCCGCGCGAGTCCATATTTCTGAGATCTGGATCTGGAATATTATTAATTTTATATAAATATAATTGAAAAAAAAAATGGATATCCTGATCAGGTCCGAGTACATTTTTATCCGTGCAAGTTCAGATTTCTAAGATCTCAGTATATAATTTTATTAATTTTATACAAATATAATTGAAATTTTTTTAAATAATCCGAATTTCTGGATACGATCCATGCGGGTCTAGATTTCCGAGACACGGTCCTAAATTTTATTAATTTTATACAAATATAATTGAAATATATATTTAAAAAAATCATATTTCTAGGACATATCTTATATACCAGATCCGTTCCGAATATACCTGGATTCAGATCTATACGGGTCTGAATTTTCGATACCCAAGACTATAATTTTATTAATTTCAAACAAATATGATTTAAAAAAAAAAGATTAAAAAATCTGGATTTCTGGATCTGGTTCGGGTATACCCATATCTAAATCCACCGGGTCCGAAATTCCAAGTTCATATAAACATAATTGAAAAAGATTGAAAAATTCATATTTTTAGATCCGATCCGAGTATACTCGGATCCAGATTCACTCGAGTCCGAAATTCCAAGATCCAAGTCCATAATTTTATTAATTTCAAACAAAAATTATTGAAAAAATATTAAAAAAAATTGAATTTTTAGTTCTGGTCTTGGTATACCCTGGATTCGAAATTGCGAGACTTGGGTCCATAATTTTATATAAATATAATTGAAAAATATAAAAAAAAAATCAAATTTTCGGATCCAGGTATTCCTAGATCCATATCCATGTGGGTCTGAAATTACGAATCTAAATCCATAATTTTATTAATTTTATACAAATATAATTGGAAAAATATTTTAAAAATTCAAATTTGTGGATTCGATCCGTGTATACAAGGACCAAGTTTACACGGGGCCGGAATTTCAGACCAATGTCCATAATTTGGTACAAATATAATTAAAAATATACGGAAAGATATCTGGATTTTCGAATTTGAATATACACGATCGATATGCATGTAGGTTCGAAATTCTGGGACTCGATTCTATAATTTTATACAAATAAATTGAAAAAAAAATATGGATTTATGAATCCAGTCCGAGTATATCCGGATCTAGACTCAGTATATCCGCATTCGAATTTGGAAAATTTTACCCTACATCTAACCAGATCCACCAAAACACACCCACCCTGATCCATGCAGATACAAATCCAAGTCCGAATTTTGTCGTTCCTTGAAGTGGATTATGAAAATCTTGGCCAAAAAATAAAAAAAATTTCGTAAAATGACTTGTGATTTATATTTCATAAGTTATTTTTAGGAAAATGACTTAACTTTTTTATTTACTAAAAATAATTTATATTGATTTTTTTTTTTTTTTTTTTTTTTATTTGCTACACACACTAAAAACAAACAGTCGTTTACTGTCAAATAAACCAACCCTTATCTCAATAATGACAACGGATCGGGTCGGGTCCGAGCTTTGATAAGCCAGGCCTGAGCTCGACAAGATTTTTTTTGGCCCGGGCCTGGGAAAAGCTCGGCCCGGCTCGGGCTTTATCAGGCCCGGATTTTAATAATAAAAAATTAATTTTTTTAAATTAATTATATATATATATATAAATAATATATTTTAAACCCGGCCCAGGCCAAGCCCGCACTTAATATGTTAGGCCCTGCTCGAGCCCGAACCCGAGCCTGACATCTATTCTACAGGCCTGACCCGGACTTTTTTACCTGCTCAAATTGGACCGAACCGAACCCGAATTTTTTACCACCCTTCTGTCCTAGCCAACCAGCCCGTAGATACCAGCAATAGCTTCCCCATTTATAAAGGAACTATTAGAGTAAATTGCGTCACCAGCAAATTATGATTGGATGCTTGACTTTGACTGATTAGGCCATCAAATCAATAATTACTGACAAGGACGCACGTTTTGGACTGGAAGGGAATCTGGTTGAAATCACTCGATTCTTCACCGAGACATCAAAGAAAAGCACCACCCCCCAATTAATCAATACCTACTCCCTTTAGAAAACACAGTAAATACCAAAACCCTAATTGTGCGACTTCAAGTTGCGGTCATTTGGATGCGCAGAGGCTGCTGTGAATATAGTAACCTAAAATAAGAATTTTAAATATAAATAAATTTTAATTTTAAATGTTTCGATAAATATCATATTTTAGAAGATCACCTGGGGTCCAAAATTCATATAAACTTGAGATCGCTCCTGGATGGTGTTATAATCTACACGAATCATTTTAAGATTTCGAGTACTATTTATGTTAAAAGTCGTTAAAATTACTTGTCAATAATGTTAACCCAAACACATCTAATTTTTTTTTAAAAAAATTAAACTCCTCACAGTGACATAAATGAATAATGAAATCATGAAATTATTAGCTTTCAAGTCTTCTTCTCATCATCCTTTTTAAGTATGGTTTTATCAACATACAAACTTGATTCTCAATCTCTTTATGGCATAATTAATAGTGATCCGATAAGAGAAATTTAATCCCTATAGAAACTATAAGGGCATCCAAATTCTATTCCTACTTGTCACAATCTAATAAAACATATAAAAAAATTGTTAAAGCTACCATTTCAAAAAAATAAAATAATAACTAATAATATATTTACAACCATTTTTTTTTTACCTGTGCCTAAAAGAAAGCATTATCTTACGGCGATTGGTGCACTAAAAAGTCATGGAAATGTAATCAATCAATCATATATAGTGAGTAACAAGGAAAAGATTATAAAGAAATAAAATCCCTTGTTCATTAACAATGATGTTTGTTCAATATAATATTATCAAGAGTGTTACAATGATAGATATAGTTGTAGTAAAATCCAGATGTCTATTGAGTTCGAAAATATGCTCCAATTTTTTGGAAGAGATCTGTTTATTATCCATAATATTTTTTAGATAAAACAATTTGAATATATAAGAATTTGAACTTAAGCCATAAAAAATTATTGAGGACGTGAGTACGAATACCATTCGTGTGACAACATCTATAATATTGCAAAGAGGAAACGTCAACAATAATAAGAATAAAAAATCTACATATATTTTATTAATATAATACAATGCAAAGCAGGTAAACTTGAGTTTATTGATTTGTATAATAACATTTTAGATTATTGAGTTAGTTAAGCTACACTGTATAATAATTGATGCGTCTAAACCTAATAATTATCTATTGGCCGGCCATTTTTCCCGAGCATTTTGGAGGAATATGCGGAATAAGTTCTCCAAATGTTCTTTTAGAAGAATTTAAATTAAAATTTATTAAAAAAATATTTCCTATCACTTATAATTAAAAAACCTAACATATTAAGTTCTGTCATATTTAATCCTATGTTCTTAAAATTTCTTCATATTTAATTTTTTTTTTTTTTAAAAGAAAGTGATGTAGAAAAAAAAAGCACAGTTCAAAAAAAGTGTTTACTGGTGACGTGAATTGTATTTACTATTCATGTTAATTGTAATTTTTTCTTGTTTTAGAAGATAAGGTGGTGGACATACATATAAAAATCTATTTTTTAACCCATTATCTTATCTAAAATTTGAACTTGGACACTACATTTTGAAAATTCTTATTTCTATATTAAATGCGCACTATACATCAATTCTACTTTAGTATTTTTGATAAGTGGATGAAATCACATATAATCACATTGTGAATGTGATTAAAAAGATACACACTCAGCCACACACCTACTAGACAATCATTGTGTGATTGTAGGTAAAAAAACACACTTATAATGTAACTAAGGTACATAAATGTGACTAAGATTACATCCATAATTAAATTATCAATAACTCAAATATAGTCACATTATGAAAAATACACATTCATATTTTAGTTAAATGACATAATGACTTTCGAGCTAATTTTGGCCTATCGAAAATTCGATTTTGAGATGGATTTATTGATAAAAATTATAGGCATGTATACTAATATAAAGTCATCACTTCTAAGGGCATTTTGGACCCCTTTTTTTGATTGAAACATATCGCTCATAGTATTTATTTTAAAACTTATGATTTACATGATAATAACATGTAATTATTTTTTTCATGAAACACTTTATAATTTGAGAGATATTTAGTTTTGAAATTAAATGTTAGAATATAAAAATATTTTAATTTCTCAATTTACTTCCCCATTCTCTCACCATTATATGCATCAGATTCAATAAATGTAAACTGTAAACGTCCTATCACTCTTTCCATTTTACGGATCACTATTGATTAGATCCTAAAGAGAATGAGAACGGGGCTCGTATATTGATAAAATCATCGTATAAGGCTACGAGAATAAGATGAGAATAAGACTCGTATGATGATAGAATCATACTAGAAGGTTATGAGAATAAAGTTAGAAGGATAAGATCTAGGCCCAAATATTAATAATTATATGAATTTTTTATTTACTCATGCAATTGTGGAGATTAGAACCTTCACGCAAATTTAATCTTTAACACTCACAATTATAAATTCTACTCAATCAATCCCTAACACCATCCCCAAACAATTCAATATCATAAATATTCAATTTACCACAATCCATATCTCGTAATACACAATATAATAAATTAAATGCAAGAGATAGGATCAGAGATATTTAACACTATATTTTTAAGTAATTTGGTACAGTTTATTTTCACGTCCTCAAGCTACTGTTTAAGGATTCACTACCTTAACTAGCTTCTCGGGTGACAATCAAATGTTTTATCCTTTTTTCTAGGCTTGAGAATAATCCAATTTGCTTATGGATGTGAATCAAATCTTTTACAATCTTTTTTTAGAGATCGAAGATAACTCAGGTATTTGAATACAAAGAAATGTGATTAACAGACTAATCACAAGCACAAAACTACTCAAATGAGCAAATACACAAATTTAAGTGCCATCTGAGCGAGATTGTGATTCAACAAGCTTGGAGTTAAAATGGTTATTGGTATATGATATATAAAAAATTTAAGAATGATTAATCAAGTGACAAATGCTATCAAAGAATTCAATTCACGGCCACCAAATTACATACATAGCAATTACCATTGAAGTTAAAATGATAGTTCAGTCGACAAACTTGATTAATTACTTTCAGTCAACCGAACTTAGGATTTCATACTTGTAAGTTACTACCAATGTTTGGTCGAGTCCGTGGAACACCTTAGTGTTGGGATATATGTCTTATTATATAATATAATAAGTAAATAGAGTTAATTTTTCATCAATGAATGATGCAATTTTCATTTATCAAAGTGTTGAATTTAAAGTCGCATATTATAAGTTATCATGTATGTCATTGATTACTGATGTACTTCAAACTTAGTGTATAGGTGTTATACATAAGAGGAATTAAGTCTGAAATTAGTAATCCAAAATAGTTCATAAAGAACAAACAAAAACATGCATTTTTTATGGTGTATCTATGGTTACAGTCCATTTCATAATGGTATGACGACTTTATTTCGAGATTGTTCATGTGGTGACATGGGAATGAAGACACCTTATATGATTCGATCATATAGGACTGGATCTAAATAAAAGTGAATTTCTTTTAATATCTGTTAAACAAAGAAATTCATATCATTATAATAGATGATCATATATGGATTGATCTGAATCCTAGGTGTACAACGAACTCCTACATGATAGATTGTGTTATTTGATTTATAAGGTAAGGTTAGGGTAGCAATCCTAACCAATAACCTTGTACATTGGGGCATGGTTTGGTGTATGTAGCTAGAGACATTTTCCAGATTTATGAAGTCCACTCATTTAGCTTTCTCAAGCTTGATTAAAAACTTGCTCAAGCTTGCATTTTATAGCAAAACTTATACAGTTTTTAATTAATACAAATTCTAATCAATTTTTATGTGGGCTTAATCTAATTTATCCAAATATGTATAATTAAGTATGAGTAATCACCTTTTTCTACCACTTTAATTTAATCTAATTAAATTTAGACAAAGTTTAACAAATGAATTAGTTCATTGTCTACCACTTTGATTTAATCCAATTAAATCAAGATAAATACACTTATTATTATAGATTTGTAATTACCAAAATATTCTTCAATGGTATAGATATTTATGAAATTACAACAAAGCTCTTGTGTGATTTTTGGATTAATATTTATCAAAGTAAATAATTAATATTATCCAACAACACTTATTTATTTTAGTTGATAATTATAATATCAAATATTATTTATCATCAACATTATCGGCTACCCCAGTACTCAACGATTACACTTCATATCGTGAGACTTTCTATGTTCAGACACGTTCATCATATAATTCTAGCTTATAGGTTCGCAATTCGGCCACGTTCGAATTCGCGAAGAACACGAACAAGCTTTCTAAACTATACAAGTCGAGGTCATTACATATGTTTAATAATTCCTCCGTCATAAGCTATCCGAGTTGTGCTTAGGAAATATAGATTACACCGTCAAGTTTCTGAGGCGCACATCTCATGTCGACATGTCCATAATTATTTACAGCTAATCAGAATACCATTTCTAATATATGCGATCCACCCTATGTGATCAACTTTGGCCAAACTGTTAAGAATCGTGACTTACTCACATGGATATCTAAACCCCTTATGGTACACATATGAGCCGAATGATCATATCTTGATACGCACTTGATTCACGAGTACATCGGTCCACACCAATGAACATCCAGTGGTCAGACCATGAAAGGTCTCTGACATATATGACATCAAAGTGTGGAGGATCACACACAAAATCAATGTTATCATATAGTCAAATGATCACATATGCTACTCGACTCGAGGAGATTCCTATTGACGGTGGTGTATACTTCTGACTATTAAGAATCACCTGTGAGTCATTCATTATTCACTCCAACGAATACTGACATGTCTATTCGAGCTTCTCTTGCTCATGGTACATCGGGTTAAACCATTGGAACTCCAATTCCAATATACGACACGTGCTAATCTTCTAGATTATAGAAATTCGACCAATTCCAAAACCAACCACTATGAATATTTACTTTAAGAATAGTTTATAATCGTAATCCTATCCAAATGTTGGATCACTCAGTGTTCAGTATTACTACATAACTATTCTAAAGTTGATATCATTCTCAGCATATTTATATATATCGATCTAAATGCATATTGACATTACCATTAACAAGGTTACAATGAAAATATAGTTATTTAAATAATAAAATATAATATACAATACATTATTCGGATTACTGCTCCAAGCACAAACTCCAACAATACTGTACTTGATTAACTAACTATTTACTAAAGGTTCTAACCAGGTTGATCAACACAAAGGTTACTAAATCAAGTATGACTTCGTCTTACAGAAATCTACGATCTTCAACTGGGTTCTTGATTAGAAACGAGATTCAAAGAATTAGGTGGGAAAACATCATATGAGCGTCGTGAATGTCACTTTTAATAGCCATCGTAGTTCTTTTTTTAAAGTCTAATGGTTGGCTAAATACTATCAGAAATAGCTCTTTGAAAGTATAAGGTTGGTACCCTACTAGGAATTTCAAGGGTTGCTGCTATTGCCTTCGAGTGAATAATTCTATCATCAAAATTGTAGATCCTAAAAAATTCTGCTTACTTCAGATAATTCTGTCCATGTCATATACCATTCTAAGATTACTAATTGGTTATGAAGTCTAACTGGATCTAGATCATAAGTGAAGCTATCAGATTTTACCCTAAAGGCATGCACTTCCTGAGGCTATTAATCCTTTAAATCAGAATTTACCACCTTGAATCTTGAACTCTCCTAGTAGTCCTGCTACAATTTCATAAAACTAAATCGAGTTATGCGCTGAGCTAAAGCTTCTTGTATTCGTCTTACTGTCTGGTGCATTTATGGAAAATACTATCTATTCTTACGATAGAGAAAATATTAACAAGTTCTAGTATGTAATATTCCTAAGAAGCGAAAGAAGAAACTTTTTGGAGTTGATGGAGCCTGAAAAGGGTGATGTCTTACATACAGGTATTCTCGGTCATACATCGTATGCAAAATATCTAAGC